>KN889375.1:18867-31852 GCA_000934455.1 Apostichopus parvimensis | reverse complement strand
TTGTATAATAGTCACTGCTTGTGTTTGAAATAGTGCATTGTTACAAAAATGGTTAAATTTACTGTACAAAACAGAAACAGAGAGCCGAAAATGTTTTGCTTACAAAATTGGTTTCTTTTTGGTGTAAATTTTTGATGCTTCGATTTTTATGGCTTTGTTAGGATGATCAGAGATGAAAATGTTGGCAAATGGTTATCATTATATGTGACAATAAAATACGTAAAAAGCAATAAGTCAGATGCCGGCAAAGGTTTTCAAAGTTTGTCTTCATTATTTTAAGTGGAAAGTGAGACTTGATCATTTGTGTTTATATAATGTGGTGAGTTTCTTATTAAAATAACTGGTCATTCAAAACATAAAAATGTGGTAATTGATCTTGCTTTACGATATCTACATATCTTTGTTTCTCATTATATCTTCTGTTACTCATAACCCACACCATTCCTCTTTGACAATGTAGAGCAGTTGAGTACTTGCGGTCAGCTTCTGCCACAAACCTGGTTACCTTGGCGATATTGAGAAGCAGTGTTGTCAAGTAAGAATATGTTGTTTTTTCCCCTTCTCTTTTGTAATTGATGTAACCATTCTTAAACCTTTCATGATGCTTTCAGTGTTTTCAAAAAGAAATAGGATGAGAGCAAAAGAATTGCTTTATTTCTGTAATAACTGGTAACATTAAATTTTTGAAAAAGACATTTCTACAAGTTCTAGTCCCCCCCCCCCCTCCTCCCCTCATCCCTTCTTCATTTTTCATGAATAACTTCTTTCTTATATTCCAGTGAAAGATACAATGCTCTTCTTGATAGCAAGTTAGCTGAGATGTCGGGTGGAAGCCCATTAACCTCCGATCATGATAATAGTAGCTCAGAAAATGTATCCACAGGTTTGTTTAAATCTTTATTTCATAGTTAACATTAGCACTAGATTAATCTATCGTATCGTCGATGAAACTCAAAACAGTTTACTTTAAGTACTTTTGGAATCTCTAAATTCTGCTACTTTGCTCCATATTGTTTGTAGAACACATATAGATTCATTCTTGAGGAAAGATATTTTTAAGTTAAATTATGTATTTTAACTGATGATCATATCTCACCACATGAAGGATCAGAGGAGCCTTGGGTGACACATAAGCCATGTGATACTTTCAGCTCCTCATGATCCTTGTGATCTTCATGAATAAACATGTATACGGTGCCCTAATGCACCCAATTGGCACAATTCTTTCTATACTGTACCTTCATTGCCTGCATCAAAGCACTTGTACTGTTAGTATGAGCAGTATGTTACTATCAGGGAAGGAAGTGTTCATACTGTCAGTACTAGTGCTTTGAAGCATGGTAGGAAAGGACAGTATAGGTGGCATAAGCACTGGAATCAGATAAAGGCTAGGTACTGTTCATATTGTCAGTATGAGTGCTTTGAAGCATGGTATGAGAGGACAGTATAGGGTGGTATTAGCATTAGAACCAGAGATAGGCAAGGAACTGTTCATACTGTTAGTACCAGTGCTTTGAAGCATGGTATGAAAGGACAGTATAGGGTGGTATTAGCATTAGAATCAGATCAAGATTAGGAACTGTTCATACTGTCAGTTCAAGTGCTTTGAAGCATGATATTAGAGAGCAGTAGGGAGTGGTACCCAACTAGCCGTATGTATTTCTTCAAACATGAGACCTCTCATTATCAAAGTTAGGGGTTAAATCCAAAGAAAGTGCATACATTTCCAAGAACAAAAAAGATCTCATTTACTTTGTATATATCCTTCACAAACAAGAACATTTTTCTATGGATATTTGCGATAACCGGCAGTGTGTGTGAGGATTGTTTCATGCATATTCAGTAGCCCCTTGAAGATATCAGTGCCCCTTTTGTCAAGAACTGTGGTATCAACTCTGGAGTTGTTATCAATTTCAGAAATAAAAATGTAAAACTTGTTTACACTTCCAACCAATGCAGGATCGACTACTCCAAGAAACGAAGGTACCACCACCGATGGATCTTCTCCGAGGCCATCGAGGTATGTGCAATTACGAGAATGCATTCCCAGGGAATAATTTATAAAAAAAATAGTAATAGTAAAAAAATAGTCAAATTGGTATACCAGTTGCAAAGATGTATTATCAGTTTTATACACAAGAACCATAGTCATTTTCAAGAGACCAAATTCAGAGCCTTCAAAACTGCTAGACAAAATTTCAACACTAAATTTATTCCCTGACACCTGCTGTAGAAAGATGACTGGAAATGAATAGCAAAGGATGCTGTTGCTTGATGGAATTCGAACATGTTTGGCATGATAATAATTGCTCTTACAACAGGAAATACGGGCTTGACATAACTTCCAGAATGATGTTATGGAGCCATTTCAAAACAATGACAGTAGCAATTGAGAGAAATATATATCATATTTAATACAGAGAGAACTTAGGCCAAGACATTGCAGAGTCTGACTGTAAAGAAACAATTTTGCAAGACCAAAAAAAAATCGATGGTATATACTGATTTCGCACATAGAATAAGACATAGATTTTCACTGCATTGTTGTACTTCTAGTTGTTTACTTTATATGAAAGAACAGCTGGCCTTTGGGTAAAAGGTAGCAAAGGCCGTTATTCTAAGTTAATAATATTCATTTTCAAATACAATTGAATTGGATGTACAGAATGAATGAGCTTAGGTCATTTGTCATATTTTTGTTGCAAGACTGAGATTTTTAAAGGAATTATTAACTTTCTTAATCTGATCAAACTTTCATCAAATTGTTCTCGATTATTACCTCAGTCCACATGAAATTGTCTTGAGCAAGTCTGCTGGGCTAGGTATAGCAATAGCTGGTGGTACCAACAGGAGAGGAGAGGGAAGAATCACCATCACAGATATGATACCAGGCGGTGACTGCCATAAGGTAAGTAAGGCTCAAGTTACATTTACCTGCCAAGTGTTGATGTTGAACTCTTTGGTTGACACAGTTTGATTGCTTTGGTGGAGAAAATTGCCCAAAGTTTCGTTTTGTGCCAACATTTTGAAGGTACAATTAATGAGAGACTTGCATGTGATTCTCAAAGTGTTCGATATACTGAAATGACCACTATGTTTCAAAACCACAATAAACACTTTAAGTTTAAGTTTTATATGTATACAGGGGCAATGGCACAATGAGACACATCTACCCCCCTCCACCCCCAGGTTTGTGAAAAACCCTTTTAATAAATTGAAAGGGTCCTTTTTGTTAATGAATGTATCCTTTTTCCATTTTGGTAATGACAAATTAAACTTTGGTTCTTCAAAAAGTGACAACTAATTACAGTGAGAAATTAAGAAAATTGTTATTAGAAAGTGCCTTTTTGTTGACGAGTGAAAAGAAAGTAATTATAAACTGTCATTTTTGTAATATTTAACAATAATGACCTTTTGTTAAGGAATTAAGAAAACTATATATAATTATAATCCCTCGTGTTGAAAAGTGAAAAAAAAATAGTAATTTCTGTTTTGTTGGAAAAAACAAAAACTGAAATTTGCGGTAGAGAATATGCAGAGGGTCGAAGAGTTTTGAGTTAATTTTGCAGTTTGCTCCATGAAATCAAATTGAGATGTCCCATTACTTTTTGATGTTTGTGCTCCATCTCCCCCTTCCCCCCCCTCTTCCCTCCCCACCAGATTGAATCCTCTTCTACCATTTCTAGTGTTCATTTCCATGATGTGTGTGCACTAGAGTTTAAGCAATGAAACACAAGCAGATCTGAAATAACCAAATAGATGGAACTATTTATACTCCAACGTCTTTATACCAAGAAGCTAAGAAGTAAGTATATATTGTGATATTGACTCTTGGCGGGTGATATATCAGAGTAATTTTGACTTTATCCGATCATATTTTCATTTAGGATGGTCGTCTCTCTCAGGGAGACATCTTGCTCTCAATCAATGGAGAGTCTTTACAGGGAGTCAATCACGAGATGGCTAAAAGCATCTTGACCAGGATAAGCTTGAAGTGAGTTCTAATTTCTTCTTCTTTGCCATACTTGCAAAATTCATTGTATCATTTGCCCACCTATCCCCACACACCCCTCCCCTGCCCCCAAGCCCTATACTCTATCCAAATTTAACCTGTTATTTAATATTTCCCATCACTTAACTGTTACCACACAACTATTCACCAGAAGTTTCACAAAATCATAAATATATATATCTCAGCTTAAGCTCATCTAAAGGTCACTATATATTTATGATTGCAAATAGGTGTAATTATTCCAATGTATAGAATAGAAAGGGAGGCAGTCCCACCTCTCTCCCACCTCACTCCCACCTCTCCCACCTCTATCCCACCTCTTTCCAATGGTCAAAGGGCTTCACAGCCCATCAGACTGTGAGTCTTAGTTTGTAGTGTAAACAAATTTTTCAAACTTACATCAAAAGGAATTGTTTTCCTTTGCAGCCGAGATATCAAAACTGTTGTGTTAAGATACGTACCATCAGGAAGGGGTGCAAGAAAGACACCTGTTGATGAATCCACAGGTTCCTATGGGTACCCCACTGGTACTTCACACAGTTCCTCTGTAGGAACTGTCAACACTCCACCTTCTGCTGGTAAGAGAGAGCTACCAAACCCTCCTAGGAATTCTCAGCGAGCCTCAGATGTGAAAAGTGGCAATAATACTAACGGTGATGGTAACAGCATCTATGATCATAGCAGACACGCTGGTCAAAGTCCAGGTTATCCTGGAATCAACAGAGCTTCAACTCTTCCTCTTCCTCCTCCTTCTCCTCCTCCTCCTGTCATCTCACAAACAATGAACAATAACATTGGAACGAGAACTCTACCACTCCCTGGCTCCAGGGGCGGTCGACTAGACAATAACAGAGTTGAAGCCAGTAACAGGTCACCGGGTGATGGAGGAAGTTTGCTGAATGGAAGAGCAGGGCCTGTAAAGCAACCACTTCCGGGAAGAGTTTCTCCTCAAGTACAAATGCAAATGTTGCCTGCGTCCGTCTTAGGCCAACAGAATCCTGGTAGGTTGAAAGACATGTACCTAACTAAATACAGGTGAAACGTTTTCACTGTGAAATATACTTCAAGTTCCTTAGGCAGGTTTTTTCATCTTACAGGGTCTCCTTTTGATATTTATACCAGACAAAGATTTCATTGATAAAAAGAAGCAGAATATGCATAGTGTATACCTTTGGTAAGGAGAGTTTGGCAGGGTACTGAATGACATGTAGGTTTAATAAGACAATGGTGTACAGTAAAGACTCCTATAAGTGGTTTCAAGGAAAATAGATTCAGATGGTTTACCATGCTCACTGTAAGTGGTAAGTGAACAAAATCAATACAGTAAACTGTGTGCTGTGTGCACCTACAAAATAGATATTGCAAAAATGTAAAAGTAATACTGCTTTGGTATTCATTCAAGGGAAGCAGCGAGAAGGATTTTAATTTTAACCAGTAGATTTCATAGAGCACTTGCAGTTTATTAGCAAGTGGCTTAATATGGTGAAATTCTAGGCATGTACAATGTAAACAGTAAGAACAAGGCCTGATTCATAAATGTCTACTTCATCTATCAACAGCTTCATCCCTCCCTCCTCACATGCAGAGGTTGGCGTTTCCAGAACCGGCTTTGCATTCGACACCTGAGAATACCTCCGGAGGTAATGTTTGATATTTCCATAATATAGCAGCAGGTAATAATAATAATAAGTAATATTTATATAGCGCATAATCAGCAAAGCTGCTCAAAGCGCTTTACAAATGGAAAACCTAAAAACAAATAGTAACAAAACCAAAATATTAAATATATAGAACCAATAAGGCAAAAAATGTAAAAGCCAAAAGCAACAATATAAAAAACACCTGTACTAAACGATACTAAAAAAAAATACGGGTATAACCCCGCATGAAAAGTCATGTGGATTCGAATGTGCCAGAAAGGGTACTGTTTATAAGTACATTTTAATGTAGTCATTTCTTAGTCATTAATTTATATGTAGTCCAAAGATACTGGCTAGAGGCTTGACTAGACTACAATGGTTTTTATTACTCTCTGACAGCCTTGCAAATGAACCTTCATAACTTTTGAGCCCAAAATTTAAGGCTATGCAAAATGATAGAAATGTTGGCCACTTTGTCACTGTTTAATTATTGAGTTTTATTGATTATTTGTTTTATTGATTATCAATGTTTAATTCCCTCAGTGCCATCCCTGCCATCCTACCAACAACTTGAATTTTTGAGACCCACATTGCATTCTACTCCTCAGAACTTTGCTCAGAATGGTAAGCATGATTGTAAGCCTTAATATATAATATAACACAGAGATTTCATCACAAAACAAACAGTTGGAATTCTCATCATCTCTTACTTTACAGGGGTCAAATTGTGAAAACCTTGTAAACACGATATCTCAATACTGGAAGCTTGGCTCTAATGTAGTGTGTAGAAGTACCACACTGAGTTAAAGAAGCCTATTGTTTTAGTGGAGGTCAAATGTCATTTGGGGTCATCAGAGGTCAAATCGTGAAACCCTTGTAAACATGCACAGCCTCACTATAAATTACGTCAGATTCATGAAGAAAACTGCTCATATTACATAATCGAAACCACAATGCATTTTGCATTCTGGTTCTCTCTATATGTTTTCACATTGCTTGGCCACTGAAGTCATATCCTACGCTGTCAATGAGATAATTTACCATCAGCTGTTGATTTAGTAGAAGATTTGATTTCTCCTTTGATGCAGGTATGCAGGGCTCTCTTCCTCTACCACAGTCCTTCCTCTCGCCGGTGTTTTCAGAACACCATCATCATCATCCCGAACGCCCTCCCGAATTTGACCCTCACTCATCCTTGTCCTCCATCTCGGCTGCTCATTCACCTCAACCTCGGCGACTTTCCATCGACCCTAGCCTGAAGTTGAAAGTGGAGAAGTTACAAGTGGTGAGCTACGAATCGAACATTTTTGCATGTGAAGTTCCCAAGTACAGGCTTAATTACATCCTAAGATGCCACAAGATGATTTACCTCGAAAAAATGTAGCAAAAAGTTTCACATTTCTAAGACTCAACAAGACTTTATACTCTAGTTAAAATCAGGGCAACTCAGAAATAGTCTGGTGTACTATATTAAGCTGTTTAAACTCACACTAATTTTATACTCAAGATTAACTATAGAAGCAAAGAAGACGTACAAAGGCATGACGTCTGAACTTTGTGAATCCAGAACTGTTGATGATAGATCACATATCATAGGTTATATATTCCATAAATATCTGTATTTACAGTATATGTGTCATGTCACAGAAGTTCCATACAGTCCAACAAATTGCTGTTGCTTTTCTTTAGAAATGATAAGATTTTGTAATTTTCGAAGTTTGACAATTTCATTGAGACTTATGTTTTTTTTATGGCCAGGAATGATCAGGTCACATTATGAGAACTTAACCCTGAATACAGCCCCCCAATTGCATTTGGGGGGGTGGGGGAACCAACACTCAGACATCAGCACAGGCTAGTTATCTATCACTTACACATTCTAAGTCATTTAACTCAAATTTCATAAACATTTCTATGACAATAAAATACAAGATTAGGTAAGATCAGTGTGGAGACTTGGGAAGGCGGAGAACAAACACGTGACAAACAAGATAGTGTGATGTGTTCAAACTGACCTGTCACAGAGAGTATGTATATTTAGGGGTCAACTGATTATACAATCAAATGTTTGCCAGTGGTGGCGACATACAGGATTAACACGTTAACAATGTGAGTGCTTAAGACTTCACTACAACCAGGGGGGCCCTTAATTGCTTTCAAAACAACAGCACAAAAACACACTAGGATATACACACAAACAAATGCGATTTAAAGATCTGCTTTATTGGCTCCAGTTATAGCACGCTATAGCTAGGAAAGTTTTGTGCGTACGTAATCGACCTGCCACGGCCGTAAATCGATCTGCAGGCTCTACAATTAGCCAGCATAGCTTCTTAACACCATTTTTAGGCTCTTTGTGTAAACACTGTGTGGAAATATGTTCATGTCTACAGTTTAGTTAATCATACAGCGTTCACACAAAGACCCTCATACAAGAAAAAAATAAGTGGCAGACGTTGCAGACTAATTGGTAAAAAGAGACCTTAAAGGCTTCAGTACCATGGATTTTTAAAGATATCATGCATGGTTAGGTTTGAACAGGTCACTTCAATTTGAAGTGAACCCTAATTACAATCCTTTTTAACAAATGTTCAAAAAAGGAACAAATCATAACAATATATTTTCTAATATATAACATTCATGAACTGCAGTATTTTATATCTCAGTAACAGAAAAGCTTTATGGCATAAAGCTGACCCCAGAGTTGGAAAAACTTTGGTGAATTCCCTGCAAACCATGTTTGGGTAATACCTCCGATGTCCCTCTATTGATCGCAAAGGTGGACAACAGAGTACTTTGATGCACAAGTGTGCTTAATTTACAATGCAAAAGAAAAGAAATTTCTAACATTTGATTTTGATGTAATACCACGGGGCTGTTTTTCCCTTTTTTTATACTTCTATATTTTTACATGTTATCTCTTATTTCCTTTATTTTGTTAATTTTTTTGTTAAAGTTTACTTTGTATTTACTAACTGTTAGACTGTTACTATACAGTGGTTTCCAAGGAAATGAGATTTGGAAGATTCGCATGGTTTCCCAAACCTGGCTGAATCAATGAGTTTCTTTCTACATTCTAAAATATTATATATTGTTTTGTTTTTTTCCGCACTATTGTCTTCCTTTCAACTACTAAGGAATGAATTCCAATGATAGCATTTGGTACTCTTATCTTTGTGATTTCACACTTTTATCGTGCAGGCTCTGGAGTATCTTGGCCTGCAGTTAAATGACGAACAAAAGCGACAACTGAGGAATCATTTGAACGTTGATAGTGATGGCATGGTACAGTATGGAGGTATGCTCATTAGTTCACTTGAATTTTGGCTGATATGTTACTATAGCAACTAGTTTGCTACTTTTGTAGAATAGATGCATTGTCAAATATGTTTCAAAACATCGTCATATCTTGAGAGCCATTTGGTGATTGATAATATCACAGTTTATCCATGTATTCTTCAATAACTACTTTACTTTTTTTCGTGCAGAATTTGTAGCTGTTGCTAAGCAACTATTTAAGATGACCCTAAATGAGACTAACCTGGGAAGCTTGTCAATGAAGAGCCACGATGCAGTAGACTTTGCCACATCTCCGACAATTAACCAGCAGGTGAGGTCTTGAGAAAATTCTAGCTTTCAGAAGTTTTCATTTTGTTTTTTATTCCCCTTTTATAATTGGGATAGAAGCGACATCAAAATTATTCAAAAAGGTATTGAAATTATGGTAAATTAATCTTCCTTAATTTCAGACTTTGGGCTTTTGATTCTTTAGTCTTTTTATGACTTGGTGATGTTTGTGGTGATGTATTTATTTGTAAAGTACAAACAAGAATAAAGAACATTGCATTCTTTCATTTAATCTCAAAAGTCTTATTTCTGAGACTTGAGATAGCGACCTAAACACAATTTTGATTTATTGCCAAATTGTTCCCCAGCCGTATTGTTAAGTACTGTAAACATCAAGCCTTTGATGCATCAAGTTTTTTTAATATATTTTGTCTCATCGAAAAAAAGAGAGAGAGAAAAATTGTCAACAAACTGCGAAAAGCATGTGTGGGTTAAATGTATAAAGAGTTAAGAGGTCCTGACATTTTTATCATGATAGCAGGATCTTCTTCCTGTGGCTGTAACTGAGGTAAACACATGGATGAAACATGTAGGGTATGTAAACAGAAAGGACAGACACTTGAATTAGAATCTGTTCAATTTGAAAAAAAAATTTTATACAAGATAACGATTTGTTTGGGACACTGTATGAATAGACAACTTACAATTTATCACAGATTTGCTGATAATGTGTTCTCGGTTTATGGCCGGTTATAAACTGAAAGCTAACAGGCAGTGTTTTGTATCACATGCAACAGCAAGCTATACATACAGTTACTCTGTTTCTTTACGAAAGGGTTGAGGTAGATCATGGGTGGGCATGGAATTCAACTGGTGGGCTACAGTAAAATTTTTGTACCTACTCCGGTGACCAAATGGGCACTAAATTGGTAACAGACTGCTCCACATGTTCTTAATGTGTAATGTCGAGATATCATGTCGCGTGTAGGTCCTATATACATACTCCCCATAGGATACACTTTTCATGTTTTCCTTGCTGTTAGGTCCAGTGGGCGGCGTAGATAAGATCTTTCGGACCCTCTCAGAGGCTGCAATAATTTGCCGGCGGGCCACACTTTATCCCCCCTTAGTCATAGGGGGTACAGTAAGAGGGAATTGAGATAAAATCTGTTTGTTGTAAGCAAATCATTAAACTGTTTCTTTCATTTAAAAATAAAATATGCTAAACTGTGACTTCCTTTTTATCCTATCAGATGCCTTACATGTCAGGAGTAGTAACCATCCCCGTAGCAGAATTAGAATCTCTGAAGCGAGATAGAGATAATGCCGTACTAGACGCCAGGAAGTGTAGGGTAAGATTGTTCACTTTCAAGGAACCCGTGAAGTTCACAATGTAATTGGAAAAGATGACTAAAGTACTCTACCACTTCATAAGCAACATCTATTTGTGGAGAAGTAATTTACGTTTTATTTTTAGACAGTTTGATCATCTTCTCGTCGTCACCACCAGTCGTATATGAAAACCGAACAAACACCTAGATTCTGTCCATATCTAGCTGTGTTGATGAAGGCAACAGTTGCACAATTCTTTGTAGAAGAAAATGCACTGGCCTGTAATTTCAAGATTTTAGCCTTTTGCTGAAATATGCCATTGCTCAAAATCCTACTCACTAAAATCACGTTCTCACTGGCAGTTACCTGAATTACAACACACATCAGTTTACTGTTCAGGATTTTGAGAGCAGTGCAATAGTATTTCCTGATAATAAGCAGTAATACAGGGCTTATGTTAGGTACAGATATCATCTTGATTTGTAACCAACTTATCATGTTATTTATCTTCTTAATGTCTATTGGCAGAAGATTTTGAGTGCCTTATTTGTTTTTCCTACTGGCAAATGGCAAACTCCAATGGCATTTAGCCATTAAATGAACCATATTTCAAGGCCTGATCGATTTCATTAATAATTTTCTCAAAATGGTCTAACAACGTTCTGTTGTGGTTCGTTGTATGAGTCGTTACCATCAAACTTCTTGTCCTGATTGAAGCCCACTCTACAGTCTCTTTGTGCGCAAGATGGCATCAGGTCCCACCATTCTCAATTTTCTGGTATGACTGGCGAGTGTCCCAACAAATTTAACATATTAGGAAACAAAAATTGTACTTGTAGGTGAGTTGTAGGTAGAGGATATTATATTAGTCATCATTAAGTGGAAATGTTGGCATTTAGTTGTAAATTTATTTGTTTGAAATAAACAGAGCATTCTACAAGAAAGAGAAAGGTCATTCAATAGAGCTGAAGAGGAACTCCTGAGAGTCAGAAAGGTGAGCTTCTTTACAAACATCAGGATAGTCGATAATGTCTGCTAACCTCTCCGTAGACAGGTATCGTTGAGTTGCTTCACAGGGATTTGCATTGTTCTAAAAGACAAACAGGTTGGCGGAAGTGAGGAGGGGTGAGGGAGAGGTGACAATGTAGTGGTCAAAGTTATTTCCTTTTACCCACACGCATGAGTGCAAGAGCAACTCTTTGAACAGGTCGACTCTGTCAAAGAAAAACGTTGAAGCGAAAGTTCGCTGATGCAGTTGTTTGGTTTATCTTGATTGCTTCCTATGCTTATACTTTTAATAGTTCATGACCAAAGCAAGTTTGCACCGATTTATATGAGCTGGAAAATAAAATAAACATAAAAATAGTGGATCATTGAAGAGATTGTAACCCATCATTTAAAAAGGAAGGAACTATAGATAATTTTAGGGTTTCATATAGCCTTCAGAATCATGTTGAGAGGTTTTTCCTAGCTACAGATCTTCTTTCATGCTGAGGTGAGCAAATAGAATGCAAGGCACTGTGCCAATGTCTGCAGTGTTATTGTGGTTTGTGACATCATGGCAATGTTACTGCATCTGTCAAACATGAAATACTGCCAAAGGTAAATGAGAGGTTAACGAAACTCAGATCACCACTTTCATTTTTTTGTTAGGACAAACATGTTTATTATTACTAGTGCAATTTGGTTTTGATTCTTCAGATATTTCATAAATAAGCCGTTATAAGCAAAATCATCAAAACCCTGTTGTAGAATAAATTAGGTCAAAAACCGGCTCAACAAAATTTAGTTGTAAAATATTTCCGAAGATGTATTTTAAGCCATCTGATAAGTTTCATCAATGTTTCAAAGTCGTCAACAGTTAACATTCCTCGTTAAGATTATTAAAAATTACTTGTAATAAATTTGTCAATTTAATAATTGTGGATACCTGAACTGCCAGTAGAGCCTGAACCACTAGATTTAATGTTATGTTTAGATCCCAATTGTTTCTTTATATAGTCAATCCGATAGATACAAATTATACCTCGTTCACCAGATATTTGCAGTTTTTTCTTCTTTTTTTTGGAAGTTTCTCTTGATTATTTCAATTAACATTGTAATCAGCAGTGAATGGGAATGACTAAAATGGATGGAGTAAAATAATGATTCCCTTTTATTATCCCCCTTTTACACGATTGCGAATGAATTGAACCGCAGTCACTTTCTGATCTATGATTTTCATAACGGATAGAGGTGATGTCAATATTCCGATTGTTATTTCTAAGGATGCCCAGGGGGCCATACATGAAAGTAGAGCGTTGAAGAGCAGAGTGCATCTCGCAGAGGCGGCTCAAAAAGAGGCCAGAAATATGGAGATGGATTATGAGGAGGTGATGCGTCTGTTAGAGGGGGAAGTCGCAGACCTGAGGGAGCAGTTGAAAGAGAGACCTCT
>KN889375.1:2348-18424 GCA_000934455.1 Apostichopus parvimensis | reverse complement strand
CCTTGCTTTGGAAGTCCTTTAACTAAGTTTAAAAAATAAATTTCCCCCCTCATGACCTTTCCTTTCAAAATCTGATTTGTTGCCCTCACAGCTATTCAGAGCTTGGTTTGCTGCTCTGAGCCATGCAGTACCCGGTTTGCTGTTCTGAGCCATTCAGTATCTGGTTTGCTGCTCTCAGCAATTCAGTATCTGGTTTGCTGCCCTGAGCCATGCAGTGGATAGCTGATTGTTAATAGTGTTTCTTCTCCCTTTGACTAATGTTCCAAAGAATTGTAATGCAGAACTGTCAAGGTTTTCCATCAATTCTGCTCACATGACTACCACCACTCTATAGGACACAACTCCTGACATCTGATCATGTATTTGCAAGAAACTGATTCCATCATTAGACACAATAAGAGATATCTACACTTCTATACTCAGCTAATAGACAAGTTCTCAACACTAATTTCTCTCTAAGAAACATCTTTCCATATGAAACCCCAGTGGAAGGGGTGAATTTCATTCAGCATTATTTTTCTCTTGGCTGTGGTAGTCATGGCAACTGTGATGCTATCAGTAACATAATACTCCCGTTATATCCGTGTCCATACAGGAGCCGACCGAGAGCATAGAGGATCTTCGACAGAGACTAGCAGTATTGGGAGGGGAACTCAGGAAATCAGACACAAGCAAGAAAACCTTTGAAGTAGCTACCGAGAGATTGCTTCAGTTTGCAGAGGTAAAGACAGCACCTTTGTCATCATATCCATGTTTTTCTCCCGGCTTTTTCGTTGATCTTTGTAAATTTTGGATTTTATTTGATGCTACTAAACTTCTAGGACAAAGTTGCTCATGTGCTGCACTAGACTGTCAGGTTTCATTTCAAATGATAAAAAAAGGTAAAGAGCTCAGAAACTTTCCAAATTCCTTTCTGAGTGTTACTTCAATTGAACAGAAAAAGTGTATGGGTGACAAAGGTTGTAAAATTGAGTAGGTGTGGGAGGAGGAGGTGGAGGAGGAGGAGGTTGAAAGAGTTGTAATGTGGTGACTGAAGTTGACTCGAAGGTGGCTGAAGTTGACTGAAGTTGACTGTTGACTCGAAGGCAGGAAGTGGATAATTAGTTTGAATAATTACAATCTAAGTTGAGTATTATTTGTTAAATTTGCTGGATCAGCAGACCAGATTGCTTAATAGCAGCATAATTTGTTGAATTGGAATAGTTTTATATTTACCACATTTTCAGTCGATAGTATGTTTTGCATCGTGCACTCACCCTGCTAAAGTTTCCATCTGCAAATGCAAAAACAAAAGATAAACATTTTCACATTTGAAATGTAAAAAATGTTCATATTTAGCACATTTTATTCAAAGCTTGTTGAATTCTTTAGAAACATTACATTGGACAAGCTCCGTATTATGAATTGTTTTCACAGGTATTTTTTGAGTATTTATAAGAAAATTCATTGCAGCAAAGCATTGTCAGGCAGCTCATATATATTGTTTTTGCTTTTATTTCAAGTAGTTTAATAAGAAGTTTAGCAACCTTTTGGGATACTTGAATATTTCATCATGATCATTCTGAAGGACTTTCTTTCATTGTTCTGCTGTCTTGTTTTACACTTCAGTTTATCCATGACTATGCTGTAGATGGTCTCCATGGTTACCACCAAGGGTAAGTGTCCACTTAGAAATGTAATATAAATATGATTAAAATGTAACCTCCAAGTTTAAAAGATCAATGACAAGAAACAATGACAAAATGACAAGAAACTGTTGACTTCCAAACATTAATGTTGTGTAAATTTGTTCTTCAGTGTTTGTTTAGTGTTGTGTTTCACAAAGATCTCTGTCATACAAGCCAAGGAAAAGTAACTGGTACGGGCAATCTTGGCACTGCTCCCTGCAGTGTGTTAGGTTGCATTCTGGGTAACCAATCATGCACTTCTTCCAACACAGGGCGAAAGGAGAGACAGCTCGCCGAGGACAGAATGGGGTTTACTATCCTCCTAGTTATCTTGCCAGACACCGAAAGAAAGGACAGGTAGACCTCTCGGCTGAGGCCAAGGATGTCGTGAAAGCAGTCAAGGCTCTGATTGAAGTGGAACGTAAGCATGCCGTAACACTGACTCTAAAAACATATACAATAACACCCCATAAAAGCAGACACATGACGAGTGTGATTCATTGTGAGGTTAATCGTACAACTGTGTACTGCAGTCTGTGTGAAAATTGCAGTTTAATTTATTCAGCTTTATTCAGCTGATGGCACAATAAAAAGTACTTAATGTTTATACAAATTTTTGTATAAATAAAAATCCCATTTCATTGGAAGGAGGGGTATTCTTCAGAGCTTTAATAATTTTAAGTTGCAGTTCAAAGGAAAACTTGTTAATGTTAAAGATTAACTTGATAGCTGTGAAGTTTTAGTCTGTCTATAAATGCATTTTCTTCAAAATTTGAAGAATTCAGTTTCCTACTTAAAGATGCATTTGTCAGAATATGTATATGCACATGTCCATTGGTATGTAACAAACCCGTAGTGACTGGTGGAACCGTATGTAATCCAAGGTCAAAACAATAACGTAAAACTTTTGTTTTTTCAAGATTCATTTATGACATCACTCCTGCTTCTTTCAAGTTTACTTTTGGCATGAAACATATCAATTTGAAATGAAGATGTCCCAAAAGACATGTAAAACTTGAATAAAATTTCACTAAGATGTATAAACTTGATTCTTCTCTTACAGGAAACATTCCATTAATGGAACTCAAGCTTTGTAGCTAATATTTTAAATCATTTACACTGTCTTTTCAGCTTTACCTTATGGCTGGGAGGAGACTTACACAAAGGACGGCTCAAGATTTTTTACAAAGTGAGTTTGAATTTTTTTTTTTTGATATTATATCTCTATTTACTCCTGTCCTTCCATATTGTGGCTGTATTGCTCATCTTCATTATTAACATATTAACAAAAAGCACCCATTTTTGGTTTCAATTTGTTATTGGAAATTTTCGATCAATCCACATTCAAATTTGAAATTTTAACTCCCAGATATTAACCAAGGGGCATATCATTCAGAGCTAATTTGATATTCAGTAGGCCTATTTTTCTTACAGGAAACAGTTTAATATTCATATTTTGGGAAGCATTTTTCAGGTTCATAAAATACTGAAAATTGTATATATATGCCTCAGTGTACAAACACTTTAATACATATTTGCATTTTGTGTAGTAATTAGCCTTTTTTAAATAATATTTTGCGATGTGAGACTATCTTAACATTTTTACAATCACCAATTCATTAGATAAATATTACCCATTTATTAGACATTTTGCAACTCTGCACTTTTTTAAACCATAAATCAAAACTTTTTGACAATTATTCCGAAAAAATTTGAAACTATTGACATATTTCCTGTTCTTTAGATTTGATCGAAATTTTTGGATTTAATAAAATGGAGGAAGTGTGGCTCTGGGGTTGTTCAAGTTGACTCCCATATAGGGGGAGGCTGGGAGGGGGGTGTCATACCCTTGTAAGAAATACAAATTTAGATGTGAAATGGTGGTGGTTTCTGAGGTATATTAGGCAAAAGGTTAGGTCTATACTTAGGTCTAGATGCCAGGTTGTGCTAAATAACTACTTTTAATTTGTTTTCCGTGGGTCGGTTTGTCAGTCTGTTTCTTGTCATGTCTTTACATTTTTTCGTTCTTTCTTTTTCTCTTTGTATCTAGTCATGTGACGCAGACCACCACATGGGTACATCCAGTATCCAACATCAACCATTCATCTGCGATTGGGATGACATTGCAAGATCTTCCGGAAACGGTCACATGACAGATCAGGTGACCATTCTGCTGAAAACTAGTAGCAGAACTGTTCAAATTCTCCTCTGAATTTGTCAACTTAAAGATGATGGACATTGCCTCAAAGCCATGAAAGATGATGGTCAGAACACTTTGGTTGGTTGTAAAGCAGTTTATTTGAGGACGTAAAAACTCTGGAGTACAAGATGCAATATTTACATCCTAACCGAGTCATTTCTGACAAACTTATTGATATGTAGAAAACATTATTTCAACAATGACTTATCCTTTGGCTACTGTGGCACTGAATTTCCGTTTAAAGGGAATAAACCCATTTTTAGCTGCAATCAAGGATGGGAGGGAGGGAGGGGATGGGAGAGGGCATTGGGAGGAGGAGGGGGCAAGTGGAATAGGGGAAAATATGGAATGAAAAATAAGGAAGTTAAGTTGATGAACGATGTGCATATTCTAGAGATAAAAGACGCATGTAAGATCTTCTGTAGAATAGCTATCATGTTATTAACATTTTCATGAAAAAGTCACAAATTTTGAAATCAGGATTATTTTTTTTACTTTTAATTTATATAGATATCTTCTAGGTCATCCTGTAGTGTGTGTGGGTGTTTTTTTTTGTTTTTTTGTAAATGTTGTAAATGAAGTGATAGTCCAAGAACATGGGGATGATTTTGCTGACAGGTAGCAGAGTACTAAAACAGATACTGCTCGATCAAGTACGAACAATATCGTAAACTGGATATCACAACAGGGAAACACATAGTAATTGAGGATATTGCTTTCCTTTAAGGCATTGAAGACTCGCCCCAAAACCGTGTGCGGCCATCTGAAAAAGTTAACTTTCTGTAGCTTGCAAGTGACGTTTTGTTCGTGTCGCTACAAAATGCAGATAGTAACGTGGAACATGATACCGTGTTATCCTTAGCTGGACCTGAGATGTCAATCGCTGTATTGTTTGTACACTGTGCTGTGGGTATTGACCGCATCTGTATGTACTGACTGTACACTAGTGTCTAATTTACTGACGGTAGCAAGCTGTATGTGTATTTGCTGGGATTGATGGTGGTATGTAACACTTCTATTACACCTCATTCGAAACTAGGTCAGATTACCGGCATTAGACGGTTTTTTTTTTTTGCGCGAGTCTTCACACCCTTTAACTGATGACTTTAGTCAAAATTTATAGAAGGAAAACTTGGATCCTGGATGATCCTGGTCATGTTTCTATACTGTTATTCAGGTTTCCAAGATTTGTGAGATATGCTACATTTTTGGAATGCACCGTTTTAAGGCCAAGTGGGATGATGATATTTGCTCTTCACTTCAAGTCCAAATGTTCATGTTTAACCTTTTTTTTTTTAAAGAAATTTTAAATATTTTTTAAATATATTAATGAATTATGTTATTTGAATCCATAAAAATTAGGCGTTTCTATCCACTTTTGTGTTGGGTATAAAGATGGTTATAATGAGCTGAATTTTTGAGCCGTGTGCTAATCTTAGAAGGCAGAAGATTCTGATTGAAGAGTCTCTGCTATTTATATGAAAATGAATAAAAGTTGTAAAATAACACAACCGATACTGAAAGCAATGGATTTTGTCGATGAAATTTCAAATTTTGAGAGTTATTGCTTGTCGCTTGTGAAAGGTTTGAATTATAACTGCTTGGAATATCCAGTTTTGCCAGTCTTTTCCTTGTTGTTATAAAATGGGGGGATATTTTTTTTTTAATATTATAAAATAATTGTAACTTATGATTACTTTATTACTTTACATATACAATTTCTCATGATCTTTTTCAAACTGTTTTTTAGCTTTAGCCACTTTTGATATGATTTGTGATAGAAATGTTGAGTACAGATATTCTTTATGTATCTTCCTTTCTTATGCATAATTTAAAAATGTATTTTATGCCTGTTATAATCCTTTATAAAGCCAGAGTTTAATGAATATGTGATCTTCAAGGTATTGTATTGAATGGAATGAGAGTTTTACACATGGGGATACAACTGCAATAATGCACCTATTTTTACAGGTACTTCAGATTTCATATTGTATTCACAATTGTTTTTCTTCCTAAGTTCAGACATTATATAATTTGCTTTGTCATTGAAAGAAGCCTTGATTGTTGAGTTATTAAGTACCAACTGAATTGTAACCACCTTGAAGAACGTTACTGAAATATTTTTTTTATTTTTTTGTGTGCTCCATTTGTAGTCTTTGTTTGGTAATGTTCTCCATGAATTATTTGAAGTATCACCTTGAAAAGATGTCAAAGAAAACAAAAGTTAATTTCTCATTTTCCTTTGTATTCATTGTGTTGCTATGCATTTAACTCCTCGCCACTATTCTATCACGTTGCTTCTTGCGAGTATTGAAGTACCTAGCTGAGGAATTCTGGTGAGGGAAACTGCGGATATCGTGAATTGTGTATTTCAACTTCAGTATGACAGAAATATTTGGAGATGGGACTGAATGGGGACGGTGGGGAGGTAAGGGTGTCATGTAGATAGGAGATAAATGAAACTCATGCCTCATGGATCCTTGTCTAAACCAGTTTTCTCTGTCACCTATAAACAAGAATTAATGTAAAAGATACCAAAATATTGGACGATGCAAGTGTGCCAATTAGCTAACCCTCCCACTTTAGTAAAATGGGGTTTCAATCTTCCACAAGGGGTCTTGTCTTTCTTTCTGCGAAAAGATATCTGCTATAGTTAAAGATAATGTGTTCTGTTAAGACAATGTACATGATATGTGGCCCACCATCCATCTTTTTGTTCAAGCCTGAAGCAGGAATTTCAAGTGGTACTTATTTCACAAGCCATGGCATTAACTTTAATCCACCATTAGTTGTATGAACATGCTTGTATGGTTTATCTACCATTTAAAAAGTTAACTGAAGTGTGTTATCAACGGACGTGTATAGCAATAAAACCACAAAAGGTTTTGAGTTTTTTATCTGACAATTAAAAAACACTAGTGGTGATGGCACACCCTTCTTCGCGAGGTCAGTTGAGTTACAAAAACAGCCAGCGCGTAGCAGACTACAGTAATTATATATTGGTTACATACTATGTGTGTGCCTTTGAAATGCAGTACAGCCTACATGTATGTAAACTTAGACTGTAGGTCCCAGCGCTGATGTATGTATGCTAAACTGACGTTTGACAGCACAATTAACACGGAAACAACTGTAAGTGAAGGTTAAATGTAACAATTAAATATGATAATCACCCGAATATTAATTCTAACGACCATCAGTATCTTGCCGAAGTGACGATCTAGGGAACAGTAGCCTACGACAAGGCCTTAATGCTTACCTGCTGTTGCGGCGCGATGCAAGTCTTACTCTTAGTACTTAGGCTAGCTTATTCATATTCAATTTCGAACATAGTTTACAGTGTAACTAGGCCTAAGCCTTAAAACCAGTTTTTCTTAGCTCGGAGAGTAGTTTAAGCAAGTAAAGCTAAAACGATTAGTGTTAACTAAATAAACGCACTTTATAACAGCTGTGGCTAGTCATTATTTTAGACCAGTGTTGTGGTTTAAAATCGTATAGCATTTTCCTACAGTATGCTAGTACAAAAGAGGGACCATATTAATAAAGTGTGACATTGTATAAAGTATGACCTGACACAAGTGTGCAACTTGCATCTGGAATTCAGCCCTATACTATACTAATTTGCAGGCTGCATTTGTTCTTCTTTCTAGTTTTAATTGTGTATGTTTGCATCTTCTGTTTATTACATACTTCTAGTATTATTGTCCATCTATTGTATCGGTGGGCTCATGGAGGGCCCATGCTTATCCCACCCTCTTTTCTGACTTAGGGTGCATTCCACAAAGTTGCCAGGCTAGATCATTGAGCTGGATCCTCTCACTTCTCAGCATATATCCTATGCTCCATAATAGACTATATCTACCAAGCATGATTGTTTGCAAAACTGAATTTATGATAGACATGCTAGATTACTTTTTGATGATCGCACCAAAATGAATATCACTTTTCTGTTTTAACTTTGTTTGTCGTAGGAAAGCCAACAGTGTGGACCTTTTATGGATTTAACATGTTGGATTTACTGTCAAACAAATGCAAACTGTAGATTTCCGGCTGAAGATCAAGTAACAGGAGCATTGAATGCTGTGACTCCAGAAGGGACAAAACTATTGGGAGTTTTGTGTCGGTAGAGTTGTGTTCATAATTATCAAGTTGGAAGCCAAAGATACAGACTTACCTGGATGAAAGTAAGCCTAAGACGGACAGAGGTCAGAGGTCAGACATAGAACAGCTCTGTGTGCAATGGCTTCTAAAATATGCTGAGTTTGCTTCATCATCGAGAGTGAATTAGCATTATTATTTCTTAATATTGTGTGAGAATATTTAACATATTGCAAAATTTGTGATCTGATCAAGTTACAAAGAAAAGCACACACACTCAGGAAGTGACCAAATTGTATACCAGTATTGCAAGGAGTGTACATTGAAGTGTACATTGAAATCAGGATTCGGAACAGAAAAGACAGTGGAACGAGTGCAATAGGGAGAGAGGCTTACTGATGGAGGGATCAAAAAATACAACTGGTACGATATTAGAAGAAGGAGAGTCATCAACCGCCTCTCAGGAGTCTCCATCTCAACGGAGGATCTTCAAGGTCATCGTTCTCGGCGACTCCAACGTGGGGAAGACCTGTTTGACGATCAGATTCTGTGGAGGAGATTTTCCTCAGAAACCAGAGGCTACTATAGGAGTTGACTTCAGGGATAAAGATGTAACGGTGGATGGAGAGTCGATCAAGGTAAGAAATTACAGTTAATACCAATCTTGAAAAAAAATCGTTTCTGAAATTATGGATGTAACTTGGAACTGTAAGGTCATTTACTAGCAGTCTTATTTTATTTTTCTGTTCCTAATCTGCAGTACTTAAATAAATGACTATATACAGTAGGCCTGTTGCATACTGTCTTTAGGAAGGGAACAACTGGGAGTCAATATATAGGAACATCAAGGAGGAGCATAATTCTTACTAGAACTTTAAAAATTGATTTTTTTTTTTTTTTAAATGATGCATACAGTGTCAGTTTTTGAATGCATAACCTAGAATCGTGATTTTTACTTCATGAAAAATAAAAGTCATGATGAATCCTCAAGACCTCTACCCAAATTTATGTATACATGTGATCACTACTCTATATGCCCTGTTTGTGAGAACAAGGACATATTGAATGATGTTTAACAGAGCTCTGTAAGTACTGGCAGAGGCCTTCATATTAAAAGTTCAAACCGTAATTAATTGTTTTTTTGCATTGAGTTACATCGCATTGTTCCTAGTCCTACAGTATAGTATATTGTGCCTTGTATTTCGAGTCACTTACGCTAGTAGATTTTAGGACTGCCTGGTATTGTTAACAATATAATTATTTTTTTAGACACCAGTAATGCAACATTGGTATTCTCATGTTTATTTGATAGCTCTATGAAATTATATGCTTGGCCATGTACAGTAAAGGGCTTCTAATTAATAATAATAATAATAAATAAATAAGTTAGTTTAGTTTAGTTTAGTTTAGTAGAAAAAAGGATCAGGAGGGACACTTAAGTCCCCATCAAGGACCCTATAGAGAGAGAAAAAAAACTGAAGACACAAACACTCAGACCCGATTACAATGCTTAAAGTGCTTGTCCAAAGCATTCTTAAACCCATTGACACTACTTGCAAGTACAACTTTCTCAGGCAAACCATTCCACTCATTCACAACCCTATTAGAAAAAAAGTTATGCCGAATATTAATCCTACTATGTGACTTTTGGAGTTTAAGACAATGACCTCTGGTACAACTACTGTTAGCAAACACGAAAAAGTCGGTAAAGGATAAATTGTCGAAACCATACACAATCTTGAAAACCTGGATCAAGTCCCCACGTAACCTCCTAAGCTCCAGTGTGGTGAGATTCAACAATTGTAACCGCCTATAATAAGGAACACTCTTTAAGGAACTAATCATCCTAGTAGCCCTCCTCTGGACCTTTTCAAGTACTTCCTTATCCTTAGCAAAATATGGGTTCCAAGCCTGCACAGCATACTCCAGATGAGGCCTAACCAACTGTTCATAAAGCCTAACTACGATGTCCTCTTTCAGAAAACTGAAGTTCCTCTTGATCATACCTAAAACCCTATTACCTCTTTTAGCAGCTTCAAGACAATGTTTAGAAGGTTGCAGAGATGAGTCAATGTAGATACCTACTGTAGTTCTCTTTCAACAGAGACCTCCTGTAACTCCACACCATTAAGATTGTATGTAAACTTTTGGTTACTACTACCAATGTGCATTACCTTGCATTTATCAATATTAAAAAGCATTTGCCACCCCTGAGACCAGGAAAAAATCTTATCCAAATCCGTTTGAAACTTCTCAGAATCGCTTTTGGAAGGTTTGTAGTCTTGTTCAAGGCCAAGGGCCTCTCACACAACGTTACAATACTTGAATAAGTCTGTCAACTGCCAACATTGTCATAGCTACCCACAAGTGTCTTTTCGAGATCCTCACTCTCTCCAACCCTTAACTCATTCTTTCCCCCTCCCCTCCCCCCTCCCTTCCCTTCCTCAATCCCCACACTAGCTCCTTCTGTTGTGCATATTGTTAAAGTCTACAGTAGCTCTGGAGCCTAACAGTCTACAGTAGGTATGCAGAAGTTTGAAACATGTTTGTCATTCTTGTACATCCTGTTTATATTTGCAATACAGAAACATTGCCATGGAGACAGAATGAGGACATACAAACTACCACGCTAGACTAGACATCTTTTGTATTTAAATAGTATTGTCTGAGCAGTCAGTGCATTGTATTCTACAGGTTACAGAAATTCAGTCTTTAACAGTTTACTGTACGGTACTTGTGTCATTCATTCAACCTACTCAGATAGCAAACTCAAACCTCAAAGACTTTCTACCGACAGAAAGGTGAATGGTGATATTTGCTTCAGTTTGCCTAGCTTTATTGTACAACTTATTTGTACAACAGTTTGAACTTTTAGTTCTTCTTGCATGGTGAAACAACAAAGCCAAAAAAATTAACAAATACTGTATACTCTGTGTTTCTGAAGCGTGTACTGCAGTAATAGAGTCTTTGTGACTTAACCAATTCTTTCTTAATTTTAATGGTTCCATTCATCTGTTAGATTATAACAGTTTATGACCCATTGTTTCTTTACTGGGATGAATAATCTGACTAATATTGTTGAAGTGAGTGTATTAACTGGAGTGTCAAGGTTTTAAGGAGCTGTTCAGTGGTCATGAGATACATGAGCATGCATACATGTGGTTTGATGAAATGTATTGTGTGTTCCATCATAATTTGTATTGTACCAGTGGACCAGTTGCAATTTAGGGCAAACATCACTGATTGCATCAATGCATGCTTGTACTGTAGTCTGGATTTGTCAAATCTTTGAAGAGCTACATAAAGGGTAACCATAAATTTAGTAAGTACTGCATATTAACCAAGTTGACCATCTGAAAAGATGTTATCTAGTGTCATTTTAAAATCACAACAAATGACAATTGACCTTCACCAATGAGCTACAGTAAGCTACAGTATTGTACAGATCTGGCTTTATAATCACAGCAAATGACTATTGACCTTCACCAATACATGCAGTAGGCTATAGTAATACTGTAACAGTATTATATAGATCTGAATTTAAATGTGACAACAATCATTACAGATAATACAGAACATGATGCTTAAAATCATGTTATTTAAATGAGATCTCTCCAGCTGCTTTTTGTGAGATTACATTGTTTTTATAAGATGCACTGAGAGCTCTGCATTTTAATCCTAGACTAAGGCTCTGACCTGGAGTAAAATCTCTGAGTATAAAACTACAAGAATTTAATTTGGAGCTTGTTGTTTTAATTTAAAGCTCAGTTCTGATTATGTGTAAAAAAAGCCTTATTTTCAAAACAAAATACGTTTGGTTGATTGGTGTCTATCTTGGCGCAGAGTGCTCCATGTCTGGACTTGTCTGATGATCGCTCACCATGTGAAACTCTCATTTAGGAGCAGTACGTTCACAATTTCAGAGTGGTGTTACAGTATGTGGATGTGCGCTATTTACAGAAAAGAGTCCACCCCATTTGTGATGCAGGCAGTACTTGACTGTAGTACATATATACTGTACATGTACTATAGATGCTTACAAGAAAACAGTCAATACATCACTCACTACTGTACATTGCAGTGCCATCCGTTTTACTGTGCGTCTCTTCATGTGCAGTGCAAGTCGGCTGAATACATGTGGGTTGTCAGTATCAGATGTGCCGTACATGTAATTCTTTACCAGCACTTTATACATATTTTCCTTTCGGGGCAATTTTAATTATCAGTGGGTGTAGTCAGTCTCGAGTGGTGGCAGTGTCTAACACAAGTACATACATACACTAAGTGTACTCACTGTCTCTTTGTGAGGGCCACTAATTTTTATTTTCGTTTGGGCCTACTGGTCAACAATCATTCAAAACGATGTAAATACTTATTCCTTCAAGTTGTTCAGCAATCTTTTTATGAAAGGAAATACAAATCAAATTATCATCAATCATTGATATTGTAAATATGCGATGAAGATAACAGCTGTCATGATTTTCTTCCACATACAACTAAGAAATGTTACAGTATGTTCTATTTGGCAGATATCACAAATTAAATGTTCCTTCGCACACAAGGCTCTCATCAAAAGATTTCTTTACTATTTGGGAGAGTTGTGGATCTCTCTGTCATTTTAAGCTGTTTAAGAGGTGGTGGTTAGGTTGGGTCGCCTTAAAGTACAGTAAGTGTATAGGTCTATAGTTCTTCAGACCATTCAACACACTGTTCTGTACCTCTTTATGTACTGTTGTACATGTATGCATGCCCTACATTCCTCAATTTACAGGGACTGTGTATCTTACATTCTTAATTTGTATGCACTTACAGTGCCAGAAATCAAGGTGTAAGTGCACTGTACAAGTGCAACTACTGTAGTATTGTGTATGTACACACAAATGTAGTAATAAATTATACCTACAGTACAGAATGTACAGGTACCTTTGTGACAATGCAACAACTCAGTGAGTCCATATAATGTGTTGTGCAGTACTGCAAGTCATGATGTATACAAGTATATTTACCAAACAATATTTAGTGCTACCAGGGAGCTGCTAGTAGCAGCTCCCTGGTGCTACCTGTACCACAGGTTACCATGTAACTGACCCATAGATATTTAATGGCTTGATACATGTTATTCATGAAGTACTGTGCACACAAGTTTCAAAGTGCACAGTCATATGGTACAAATAATTACTATTTTGATTACCACAAACATTCTGTGGATATTATTTAAATTTGTGTGGTTTTCTTTTACAAAGTTCTACCTTAGCTATGCATACATGTAGGCTACATAAACAGTACATGTTCTATAATACAGTACAATTTACTTAGACAAATTCTGATGAACAGTACATATCCCCAGGCTGTGGTGAGCTGTGCATGTATACAGTACTTAAAAGAATAAATAGGCTCTGCTTTGAACCTAAACAACTCTCAGGGTCTGATCTTGAACCTGAAGTACTTACACTAATGACCTGTTAACAGGTCATTACTGAATTCAGATTGGTATTTATAAACTATGGAGCCATGCAAAATACATGTTTACACTAGGGACTAATGCTAAGGTGCATTGTGTACATGGATGCGGATACATTAGATTGATCAGTTGTTGCTTTCCCTCATGATGCAAGACTGGCACCTTCGGTACCTTGGGACGCTACAGTACCAAGCTATGTATGCATCGAGGTGACATTGTGTTTACAATTTTCTTAAATGCATACTGTACATTGTATAGCTACTATGATATTATATAGATAGGCTATGTTTTGAACCTACAGTAAAACACTCTCATCTGATCTTGAACCTACTGTAAAAGTGAATCGGGTTCAGGTATAAAATACACTTGAAAAAAAAATCCAGGTAAAAATTTCTTTTTGATATGTTACAGAGGAACATAATCTAAGCATTCTAGTGAAATTTGCATTCAATTCCTATGTATCGTTTTTGAGATATTGACAGTTGAAGCTATACAGTAGATCTGATATTCTACCAAATATGTGATGTCATAGTTGCACACTGACAGATAATGTTTGTTTTTTCTTTATTTTTGCAGTCTATTGATTTGACCTTGGATTGGATAGGGTTACTAGTTTGTCTTAAGGGGATGTGAAGTTTATAAAATACCAATACCTATGGTACATTCACATTATGGATGCATCCAATTGTGGAGTATAAAATTAGACGTTAATTTCAACAACAAAAAAAACATCATTTATCAGTGTACAACAATGACGTCACACCTGTTTGCTCCTAGTTCACTTTTGGTATGAAAGGTGGCAATTTCAACTGTCAATATCTCAAAAACGGTACATAGGAATTGAATGCACATTTCACCACAATGCTTAGATTATGTTCCCCTTTAACATATCAAAGAGAAATTTTGACCTGGACTATTCTTTTAAGAGCCAAATTATACACTGTGGGCTAATGCTATGTACAGTGAATTGTGTAATATGCTGTAGTTTGATGCCTGGCGCTTTCCCACGCAGGACTGTCAAGTTGGGTTCCTTGTGAAATTAAATTACGCATGATATGTATGCATTGAAGCACTGACAGTGTGTTTCCAATCTTCTTAAAAGGCTTTGAGCATACAGAGTAGAGCTTGGAATTTGCAAAACAAAAGACTGGAGGTTTCTTAATGAGGCTGCCCTGTTTTATTTAAGTTTATGGAGTTAATGCTATCATTAGTAGCAGTGTTAACATAAAATTTTCCAGGGTTGAACTAGCATTTAACAAGGTTGGCCAATTGCTAAAAATTGCAATGGGCAGAAAAATCTACTTTCTGACTATCAAGTTCCCACTGGCATTTTCCCTTGAATTAATACAAAAGCAACATCCACCATACATGTGTGTATATTAGCTGGCAGAGAAAAGCCAGTGCTTTTATTTTTTAAGTGGCAAATCTCATTTAGCCAGTAAATAGCCTAAATTCTAAGGTCTGCTACCATACAACAACTTAGAAGACTTCCCTGTATCCTCTGTTCTCAACTTAATATCACACAACAAATAAACTATAAATACCTAGCCTGCATCATTGTACATTTGTATAGGTTAGAGACCTTCTGCCTACATGTGAACAAGATAAGTAGATAAGGAGGATCCTTACACAGTACTTGATAAAGGGTTTAAAGTGAATACTCCCCTAAATCTTATCTTGTTCAAATTGTGTTACAAGTGGATTTAACTTCTTGAGAATGAGCTAGTCATCAATCAACATTGTGAATTGGAAGTTAAAATCTTGCACTGTAGAGGTCTACTGTATATACTGTATGTATACATGCTTGCAAGCAAAATACTTGTAATAAGTGTATTTTATGACTCTGGTGAAAGGGTTGCACATCCTTCAGTTCTGTGTATACTGTAGTCTGCTAGCATCTGTTGGAAACAAGTTGCAAATGATAGCTGACTCATCTCATTAACAGACTTATTCTGTGGATTGACCCTCAAGCTTAGAAGCCTGCTGTATCCCTTAAATTAAAAATATACTGTAATCCATGAGTTATATTTAAAATTCATTAAACTGATGAAAAGAGAAATATGCATTGTAAGCAGCCTAGAAAAAATTAACAGCTGACATCGTCACATCTACCAAACCACATCACACAGGTCTGTTTGATAAATTTCAAATTCATCAAAATAGATACAAATCGAATGTCATTTCGCTCAGAATGTGATGTCAAATTTAATCGCAGATCAGCGACTGTAACTATTGTGATGTGGACCTCTCAAGTCACATGAAGAGAATGAATGTGCAATAGACTAGTCATGAATGAAGCACTTGGTCACATTAGTATTCCATATACTACATACAATATGCCTTCACTATAGAGTGTATGCCTATATATGTTAATTGTTGCTGCTACTGGCTGTTCCGCACAGCTGTATAGATACAGTTCATGTTAAATTTTCATTTAACATTGATGGAGGAACTGAAAGTGTTTCAGCTCAAGATCTCTGACTATTTTCACCGGAAATATAGGTTTGAGTATGTACTGATGTACTGATAACTGTATGGTAAGATATATGCATGGGACTGGTTGCATATAGCAGTACAGGGATGTGCTCAGGGATGGTACAGGCAGACTTGTGTGGTAATGTGATCCACGTCCTGGGGGCAGGGTCTCAGG
>KN889373.1:0-22078 GCA_000934455.1 Apostichopus parvimensis | reverse complement strand
AAAGCTACAATTTCTTCATTCCATTTGAATTTGAACCAGAGTACTTGTCAATCAGCATGACACACAAAAGTAGGGAGGAAGGAATTTCTCTGGGGGGGGGGGGGGGGTGAGACAGAAACCCTGGTACCAGGCATAACATCTGACAAAAAAATCCAGTTTCTTTTTTTCTTTGAAGGAAAAATTTTATTTGCATTGTTTACCTCACTTTGGCTACCTCTGGAGCTAACATAACAGGTGACGTCGTCATACACAAACACTTTTGTTACATAGAATTTGAGGATAACTAGAAATCCTTACCATTAAAAGAAAACAAAATTTGACTAGAACAATACTCCATCAAGTTGACATGCCAATAAAAACTCATAGTCCTCTATTGATTTGATAGTTGTAAGCAAAGAAATGGAATCCTACTCTAGCCAACCAATTGTTTGAGGTTTCAAATTGAATTGTTATGATACAGTCTGTTCTTTCTACCTTTCTGTTTATATTCCATGTATGCAATCACCAGGTCATGCAGAAACAACAGCAGCTCCACATCCATGCTCACATACAGGTGGTCGGTAAAGGTAGTTACAAACGTTACTTGTACCTTCAGTGGTTCCACATCTAGTAAAGAGGAGAAAATTAGCACACCTGTGTGAAAACACTGCACCTCTCCACAATGAAGATTCGGATAAAGCATTGGTAGCAGACAATGTATGAGGAACCTTCGTTATAAAATCATGAGGAATCATCGTAAACCCATTTAAACTGGTTAAAACCAGTTTAAACTGGTATAAGTCAGATTAAAATCGACTTACACCAGTTTAACTTGACAGATGGCAGTTAATTCATTTATAGGGTTAATTTAACTTGTCATCTTCCAGGTCTCAGTTACCTATAGCAATATGTCACGAATATTATACTGGTTTAAAATCATTCAAAGAATCAAATAGGTATTTTTTTCACTTAGAAACTGGTACATCCATTTATGTAGACCCAAAGTGAAATGAAGTGGTATCTGTGGATTTAATACCATTACATTTTCAATGGTTAATGTCCAGTTCACGTCAATTTAAACTGGTTTATATTAATTTAAATGTTACACCAATTTTAATTGGCATAAGTCAATTTAAACTGGTATTCTACTAAAGCTTATTTAAAGTTGACATATACCAATGTAAATTGACATATACCAATGTAAATTGATATATACCAATTTAAAGTGGTATTTGTTGGTTCTTTGTGATCTGATATGGCACACCACAGAACGGTATATGGATGAAAAACACAATGCTGTGATCAAATGGATCAATGTGATATCTAGAAACAAAGAAAATCCATTATTTGCAATGTTAGTCATTAAGCCTACATCTGTATTAACACTAAATATTACATATGCACTCATTTGCTTGCCATTGACATTGCTTAGTCTTGTTGTATTTACAATAGGATCCAACCCAAGTTATATTGGTGTAAACCAAATAATTAATTTGGTCTTGTTTTACCTTGCAGGGTTCCATCTGCCATTAGATGCTGTTTAGATTCCATCACCATCTGCAGTTTAGGTAGAGCAAAGATCGGATCAGCTTTATGCTTGTAGCTTGATGACGAAGAAGGCGGGAAGAATTCCTGGCTCCGCATATAATGCTCTGTTTCTGAAAGGTTTAAACAAAATTTGGGATTCTTTTTTAAGCTAGACAAATGCTCATGGATGTATTAAGAGGAATTAAATTCTTTGTATACAGACCAAAGAATGGATCATACAGAGGTTATAAATTTCAGCTAAAATTCAGATAAAATGTCATAGATATTTATAATATGGCTTTTCAGTTGAAAGGACAACACAAGATTTCCAATGGAGCACACACTGCACAGTTAACTTATGAATACCTAACGTTCTTCTGTTGTCAGGAGTGACAGTCTTCAAGATTGGATAAACATCGGAAAGAAAGAAAGAAACAACAAGAACTAACAGAAGAACAAGCACAAACAAACAAACAAACAAAATATCATATCAAGTTAAAGTTCAAGGTTACTTCAAAGCAACTCCTGAGTTAGTTTAGAGGCATTTGCCACAAAAAATTAATTTAAATAAAAATAAAACAAAACTGTTAGCAAACTACTTATCCGCTAAAGAGCCTGATCTCCTACCTCTCCTCTTCCCCCTGTTGGTTTCTTTCTTCTCTCCATCCCTTGTCTACTTATCCTCTTACATCTATCTCTCTGTGTTCACCCTGCTCATTAACCTGTCTGTATTCTATGCATGTATTTGTACCTTCTGTTACTGTAACTTGTTTTTCAGCCTCTGAAGAAGATCCTGCTAGGATCGAAACGTCAGGCCCTCTTACTTGTACACAAAACATTAATTTGTAAGGTTTTCTTTCGGGATCAAAATGACTAAAGTCATCCTAAGTTGATCCTAAGTTGATCCTAACTTGACATTTCAAATAAACTCTTACTTACCCTCAGGGCATCTGATTTCTGAGACATACTGGAAGCACTCAGCAATGGTCCCATTGAACGGAAAATGACTCTTCTCATTACGATATACTCTGTGAATCATCGCAAGCCAACCGTCTTCTCTCTGGGTCTGGTTGTGACCTAGGTCAAAGGTCAAATTCTGGACCACTAAGGTGTTACTCTTCCCTTGCTCAGGAGGTGCTTCAAAGGCATTGGTTTCAAATTGGATGTGAGGTTCCCTGAGTGCAAATAGAGCCCACGAACTCGATCTAAAGTTGAGTCCATGGAAACAGGTCACGACAGCTTTCTTTCCCTGGAGGGTCACCTGACCGCCCAGCTGTAGACCCTGGGCCAGTGAAGAGGACTGGCTGCCAAACACCTGTCGACACCACTTAAAGATGGTATACCAGTGACTTTCCTCCAACACAGGAGGAGCTTCTGTAATGTAGTGAAATCCGTTAAAATAATAACATCACATCCAAAATTACCATTATAGTGGGTCTCACACAAAAATTTACAAATTGGTTTTTTTCTTAATTCATTTTCTAACATATTATACATAATAGTGCTACTGGAATGCTATCTATCAACAAGCATCAGAACTCGTAAATTTCCAGCTAGAAATAACTGGCAAGAGGGTTATTGTTAAATTTGTGGTTTATAAAACTTGTACAAAGACTCTAGCAAACAAAAGATGGTATTTGTTAAGTATAATCTACTTTAAGTACTATTTGGTATATATTAATGAAATAAAACTAACACATTCAAACAATGAAATCTAAACATATGGCTTTTAGCTAATACTTAACAAAGGTGCATGACTATACAGGAAGCAAGGTGGTAAATTCATTTCCTTTCTGGTGTGAATCAGCTTACTATATTCACCGAGGGTTCATCTTGGGTTCATCTTGACTACCCCCCTATGGGCACTCCATGACATCATGGTGTTAAAATGTTTAGACGAACAACTATGAAAGGTAGGATATTCATTACTATACATAAACGTTACAACGCAATGCAACTAAAATCTTACCAATAACTTCAGGTTTTAAAGAGACCTGCTTCTTGAGCTTCCTCTTAGCCCCAGGTGTTACCATGGATACCTTCTCAGTGGCACTTTTGGTAGGTTTGCCTGAAGATGCGGGCGGCCTTCTGTGACCCCCTCCGGGTAATTCCTGAGACTCCTCCGATTCCAAACCAGGTGGTTTCCATGACGACAGCATCTTCTTGCTACTCTGCAATTGTTGCACGACAAACTCTTCTAGCCGATTGACAGATTTGAAGATATCGGGGGTGGTGGACCTACAGATAATGAGATGCATGGTATCCCAGTAGATGGCCGTGTTGGTGTACATGCTCTGAAGATGACGCTCTTTGCTGGTGAGAAACAGACCAATCAGAAAAGATTAAAATGTCCTAACAGAAGTTACACAAGGAAAAACACAAAACAGGCACGATGTCTTTATATCTTTATTGGCCAACTTTGTGCATCACTTTCACAACAGAGACTACCTTGTAATTAAAAAGCCAGTCTGGGGTCAGGGGTGTAAAGACTTACCCCTTCATGGTACACTTCCATTCATCCTTTTCAGACACCTGCAGACCGGTCAAGTTAGCCAGGTTACTGCGAGAGCCCATGTAGTCCAGTCGAAAGGCGAAGAATCCGACACCAATCTTAATATTGTGATGAGGTTCTCGTTCCTGCAACCGTTTCTGCGACACTGAATAATTAGAGGCAAACAGAGCAAGATGCATCGTTAATTGAATGACTAAAACATTATAACAAAGATCTATGCATAGTTCACTGAATTACTGAATAATTAGAGGCAAACAGAGCAAGATGCATCGTTAATTGAATGACTAAAACATTATAACAAAGATCTATGCATAGTTCACTGAATTACTGAATAATTAGCAGCAAACAGAGCAAGATGCATCGTTAATTGAATGACTTAAAGAATTATAACAAAGATGCATTTTTTGCTGAGTCAGAAGACAAAAAATGAAACACTGTGTTGTTCTCTAAAAAGTTGCACGATTGAATATCAGCCACATTTAAATTTATCAACCTGTGAAGGGATTTTCTTTTTTATCACATTTTAGCAAAATTGATCAAGTAGCTTTTTTAATAGCCCATTGAGTTGAGCGTGTTAAATAGTGATCATGATATGAAACTCCTGTTAACAATGGAATTCAATTACAATACTGCTGAAAGCCTGTTACATGAAACGATAACATAGAAAAGCTCAAAATTGTCAATTTCTTAGCATGTTTTAAACACTCTCTTTTTGTCATTCTGGTGGAGAGTAACTAACTTGGACCAATTTTGATGATCTCATTTCAAGTTTTACCTGGTTTGTTTGGAAAATTTGGCAGAAACTGATAACCAAAGTCAAACTGGTATTAATTTGTAATAAATATGTAGCACTGTTATAAATATGTGAAATTATAACATCCAAGTTTATACAACCTGAAATTTGATGTAACGTTGAAGTTTTCACAAAGGTTGACTTTTCCTCAAGACTGTCAATAATTTCAACCACTTACCTTCTACATGGAGTCCTTTGGTATCCAATAATCCACCAACAACCCCACCTTTGGATTCCAGAGATAAGCTGGCTAGATTAGTAATCAGATGGAGATCTCGCTGTTTGTTGCTGTCCATCAGAATATTGCTTTGGCTTCGAAGTTCTTCCACGGTCAGTCTAAAGTATAAAACATGTTCATTTTACATGTAAGTGTACAGCAGAGATCTAACAGGAACACAATGATAGGTACACTCATAAAATACAGTACATCAAAGCCAAGTCTAAATCGAAAACAATGTTAACTGCACACATTAGTGTACAGCATAGATAAATGTAACACAAACACAATGTTTAGTACACTCATTAGTGTACATCATAGGTAAATGTAACATGAACGCAATGTTTAGTACACTCACTATAGTACATCATAGGTAAATGTAACATGAACACAATGTTTAGTACACTCATTAGTGTACATCATAGGTAAATGTAACATGAACACAATGTTTAGTACACTCACTAGTGTACATCATAGGTAAATGTAACTTGAACACAATGTTTAGTACACTCATTAGTGTACATCATAGATAAATGTAACATGAACACAATGTTTAGTACACTCACTAGTGTACATCATAGGTAAATGCAACATGAACACAATGTTTAGTACACTCACTATAGTACATCATAGGTAAATGTAACATGAACACAATGTTAAGTACACTCATTAATGTACAGCATAGGTAAATGTAACATGAACACAATGTTTAGTACCCTCATTAGTGTACAGCATAGGTAAATGTAACATGAATGCAATGTCTAAAATACACATTTCTATAAAAGCAGGGAGCAGCAACATGTTTTTGGGTAAATTACTCGACATTCATAGTCAATACACAGTTTATGAAATCACTAATTTTTTCTCTCTATTTGTAGCAGAAAGACAGGTCAATACACAATTTACTGCATAGAGTCGTCTTTTTAAGTAAATTTCTGACTGGCCGGCCGTCATGAACGGTAAATTCTTTCCAATATTACTCACATCGTTGTCCCCATGACATTACTCATGTTAATGTTAGTGTCTAACTTGTCTACGTTGATGGCTATCACAACCACGGTCTTCCACTTGGGAGCTCGGTCTTGTTTCGCGACCTGAGGTGACTGAGGGCGTCCTTCCTTCTTGGATAACTTCTTGAGAGCTTCCCTGACTCCTTGTACATCATTATCATCTTTAATCGACCGGGTGTGGAGGGATTCTAAACCAGGAATCAAATCCAAACAGTTTAAGAAGCAGCATTTTTTACTTTGTTCTCTATTTTACAGCATGTCTAACCAATAATAGAATTGGCAAATATATTGGTTGTAATTGATTGAGCGAAGCCAAAATCATTTCTTTTTGACACAAAGATAGATGAATAAAACATATAGTTTGACTGTGAAACAATTGTGAATTGATACCAGTTTTGTAACATAAGTATTAATCAAATGCAAGTCTTAGCTGATAGGTTCAAAGGTAATCACATTTCACGACTATTTGAACGTAAAATAATTGTAATTAACTGAAACTAAATTATTCGACAAGAAAATAAAAACACTTTTAGCAGCTTTATATTCTACCACGAAACCACATTGATAATCACTGTTGAACAGCTCCTGTAAATAATACATTTTTCTCACAACCGTAGTTTTATGAATCTGTCTAATATAACTGTCGCACAGACTAAAGACGATCACAGTATCATTACCTCACAACGGTAGTTTAATGCATCTGTCTCATATAACTGTGACACAGACTAAGAACGATCACAGCATCATTACCTCACAACACTAGTTTTATGTATCTGTCTAATATAACTGTCGCACAGACTAAGAACAATCCCAGTGTCATTACCTCACAACGGTAGTTTTATGCATCTGTCTAATATAACTGTCACACAGTATACTTACGTAGCCTTTCTCTTCTGGATGGTAGTTTGGCCTTTCTCTGGCCCATTGAGAGGTTTGGAGAGGCAGTATCTTCATCATCACCACTAGATGGTTCCTCTTGGATCCTCTTACTCCGATTACCAGGAGAAGCAGGGGTTTGTTGGAAACTAGTACCCTTTCGGAGAGGCGACCTCCTCTTCACATGTCGAGATGGGAGGCGAGAGAAACTGTCCTCAGTATCGGAGGAGGAGGTAGTGGATGAACTGCTCAATTCATCATCTGCTCCAAAAAGAAATAATTTACATCTATTATTAATCTTGCTCGTGTTTTATGGCTAATGAATCTATTTCCAATGATTTACACCAGGTTGGTAATACTGGTATAACAGCATGAGTATGATTACAACAGCACGAGTATGGTTACAACAGCATGAGTATGGTTACAACAGCATGAGTATGGTTACAACAGCATGAGTATGGTTACAACAGCATGAGTATGGTTACAACAGCATGAGTACGAGCATAGTTACAACAGCACAAGTATGGTTACAACTGCATGAGTATGGTTACAACATCATGAGTATGAGCATGGTTACAACAGCACAAGTATGGTTACAACTGCATGAGTATGGTTACAACAGCATGAGTATGAGCATGGTTACAACAGCATGAGTATGATTACAACAGCATGAGTATGGTTACAACAGCACGAGTATGATTACTACAGCATGAGTATGGTTACAACAGCACAAGTATGGTTACAACAGCATGAATATGGTTACAACAGCATGAGTATGAGCATGGTTACAACAGCACGGGTATGGTTACAACAGCATGAGTATAATTACAAAAGCAAGAGCATGAGTACAAGGCTGTCAACATGAGTAAAAGTATACAATATATACATTTACTTCATTCCAAAGTTCACCGAATACAAATACAGGTATAAATCTATGACAGAGAGTAAAGCAATGAGAAACTTCTATATTAAGAATACCACACCTACCAGTTTCTGCCTCTCAAACATGACAAAATTATAATGCCAAATTGTTTTCATAACCTGGTATAAACTCAACATCCATTTTAGCCTAACTACACTGGAAGCAGGGGAGAAGGAGGAAGAAGGGGGAGGGAGAAGGGGGAGGGAGTAGTGGGAGGGAGAAGGGGCAAGGAGAAGGGGGAGGGGGAAGGGGAGGGGGAGGGGAAATACAAGCACTAATAACAAAGAAGAACAATTGATCTCCGTCAAGTTTCATTTTACATCACCTGTTTGAGATCCAGAGTCTGACCCAGAATAGCTTTCTTCATCTGGAGATCTGGCTTCTTTGCCTAAGAATAGCCTCTTGGCGAGACTCTTACGATACCAAGCCTTGGGGAATGCTAGCATCTCTGTGAGTCTTCTCATGTCATACTGGAAGGATGCTGATCCCATATCACAGATGACTGTCAGGGATAAGAGAGATGAATTATGCTTACTGTGTTATTATGATATGTCCACAAACATTAATTACCAACTTGAGCTTTACATTAATGCTTACTATAAGTTTTAGGATTGATTGTCTCCAAACCTCAAGGAAAGCAGCATTAACTTTAAATTTTGATAATGATAATAGAATTTACTCTTTTTGACTTTGGTATTTAAGAATTTTTTCTACCACTCACCAGAAAACTGATTGATGATGGTTCTAGCTGGTGACATGGGGGCTCCTGCAGGTGACCCATGGAAGAAAGAAACTCCAGCTATGTTGCGGAATTCCCTGCTCCTTTGCCTGGATATGTTGACCTTGACTAGGTTGACCTCTAATGAAAGAGCATTTCTGCTCATTGAAGCTGCAACCTGGGGCTTGTCAGGTCCTCCCGAGGCATCTAAAATATGGAGTGAAAATGGCAGTCAAATTTAAGTCAACGTTTACACATGAATTTTCCTGGAATACCACAGGAAGAAGTAGGATCAAATAGAAGCCATACAGTAACTATATTGCTTAAAGGGGAGGAGTGGGGCGAAGCAAATTAAATAAGTGTATCAACTTTTCTGCTAACTCATGATTATGTATACTGGGTGTATAAAACATTAGATCTGTTTCTTATAGTTGATGATCTTATCCAGAATGGAGGGATCGATTGGACTTAAATAAGATGTGTAAAACAACAATACAAATTAAATATTTTTTCTGAAGTCTCCCAGTTCACCTTGCTCATTTCTGTCTTACTTACATTGTCACAATAATTTCTTCGACACTTTCATGTGTAAAATAACAAAACAATTTTCAAGTTTAGCCTAAGTATTTACTTATATAATATAAAGCGGAATTTCTCATAAAATCCCTTCCTTTGGGCTTTCTGGATCGTATAGATGAAACTGAGGAGTAATCCGGGTTATTGGGTATGCGGAGGGTGGCTGCTGTCGTTTTTCCTATTATTATATAACTAAATGTGATAATCATGATTATGATTGCACTCTACCTGAGGTTGGTTGCTACTGTCACTTTTCCCATTATTACATAAATCTGAATATGATAATCATGATTATGATTGCACTCTACCTGAGGGTGGTTGCTACTGTCGTTTTTCCTATTATTATATAACTGAATATGATAATCATGATGATGATTGCACTCTACCTGAGGGTGGTTGCCACTTTCTTATTTTTATTATTATATAACTGAATATGATAATCATCATGATGATTGCAGGGTGGTTGCTGCCGTAGCTTTCCCATTATTATATAACCGAATATGATAATCATGATTCTGATTGAACTCTACCTGAGGGTGGTTGCTGCTGTCGTTGTTGCTGTTCCGTCACCTTTTGACTAAGATCCTTGCGAAACTGTTCACCGTAGGGATGAAAGACGACCAGAGAAAAGTTGGAAAGTACTATGGAGCAGTGAAGACCAGAGTTGGCTGACTTACGGGCATCCATCGAGTCATCCCCAGAGAACTGACGTCTGCGATTTGGACTCGTAAATCTTTCATCTGATGTCGGATATGATAAAGACACATCAAAATTAGATGACCTTACTCATACAAACACACATATGCCAGATATATGGAGTTGATGGACTAGCTTTAGAAGAGATATTTAAATATCACACTGACAGATTATAATACAATTAAAGAGACTTTACAAAACTAATTTTTCACGTTTAAGATAAAAGGTATAAGTTGGTCCATCTCTATATTAAGGACATTTGTAGTTAATATAAATGTTATTCTTGAACTTGCAGTGTGTTTCCCTAAGGATATATATGAAACTTCCATCGAAAAAATTATACTTATCTTCCTCTCTTTTAATTTTTACATATCTCCATCAACTTTATATAAAGTCAAGAGGTATGAAAAGTCACTGACTTGCACAGATCAACGAAAGACAAACGAGTCCCTCAAGGTCTCATCTTTTGAATCTTCATATAATGTGGACCCTAGTAATAACTTAGCATGCACAGGTCTGCTTCCAGTTGTACAGACAGTGTGTCTGAATCAAGCACCTAAGCCATCGTTTATGAACACTGCTTGCAACAAACATAACCTTCAAAAATCGGGGCAGCTGATCAGCTGTCATTAAAGGGTTTCTTTAGACACAGAATTAGTATGAATATGTTGTAGATCCTTTAAACATCAGAGCTTTCCGTCCAAGGTCGTACTTCTCTACCACTTCCTAATTTTCAGAAAAAAACCTCTTAAAAGATCTGAGGGTCATCATGGAAAGTGGCTGGACTACGTAGTATAACACAGACCATGTGGTTAGTTCCTCAGAAGCAATAGAAAATTTGATAATTTAAAACACTGGATTGACATTAAGGTCCGCACTGCAGAGACAATGTCATCGTTAGTTCAGCTTTAAAGGAGCATTAATAATAATAAATACAGTATAAACAGTTCTAATATAGCGCAACTTACAATAAGTCTCACCGTGCTGTATAAAAGAAAGTGAAAGATATGTACACAATATACGATAAGAGTAAACATAACAATTATAACAATGAAAATAGGTGTGTCTTCAAAACAGTTTTGAGCATCTCCACAGACACGACTTTCTTTATGTTGAGTGGGAGTTTATTCCAAAGGAGGGTTGAGGAGTACTGGAAAGATCGCTCGCCATAAGATTTAGTGCAGACGGCGAGTTGGGGTATAACTTTGAACAAGTTCACCCAAGTAGTGTGGCGCAATACCATGAATACAAGGTTAACAGGAGTACCTTGTAATCAATACGCAGTTTTCAAGAGATTCAAAATATTTTATATCTGAATATCCTGAAAACTGAAATAGCAAATAGAAACATTTTTAGTTTTTAAATATTTCTTTTTTTCCTGGGCTAGAGCTTAGATTCTGCCTAAAGTCCTCCTCAACACTAAGTCTGAATAACTCAACATTGATAATAATGACGCAAAATGATTCCGGAGATTACAAACCTCCGACATCGTTCGAACCGTCATCCACAAATTCTGTGGACGAGAATGATAGTTCGGTGCAGGGCAGCTGAAGGAGACATTCGACGCGAGAGGCAGGCAGACATGTGAGATGAATGACGGAAGGCTGGACCAGGAAATAGACAATGACATCCACCGGGAAGGTGGTATAATCGACTGCAGACGAGGACACCAGAGAGTTGGTGGAGGCATCAATGTCAGTCTCATCCTCCTTAGGATGAGACGGTTGACTCTCTGTTGGAAGGAATTCAGAATGATCTCATATATTTAACATCCACAACTGGTTTAGGTTTTTTTTTTACAGTTATTTTATTCAAAACCTGTGAAAAAAGAAATAAGCTTTTGGAAAGCAATTATTACAACTATTACAATGAGATTTAAGACATACCTTTAGATTCACTACTCCTTAGATTTCATGGGGCTATATAATACTGTCATTCATAACATCTTATGACCATAGGGTCTTGCAGAATCTGTCATGAAAGCCAAACTATTAAATGTGCTCAAAGGAAACAACAGAAAGATGCAAGCAGCGCATGCCGATCACCACAGACAAATCTCATGGTTGCAGTTACCGTAGCGATACTTTACTTAAAGCTCGTGTCATTCACCCAGCAGCCGGAAGTATACCGAGGGCATTAGTCATTACGTTTTACAACCTTGGGGTCTTGCAGCATCCAATATTCATGAACGCCAAACATTAAATGCTCTCAAGGGATACAACCCGGAAAGATGTAAGAAAAAGATTCCCATCAACCACAGACAAATCTGTCACTATGGTCACAGTTACCATGGTGATACTTACATACTAAATAATTTACAGTAGACTGTATTATGGTGACAGCGATACCTGTAGGCTGCAATGAATGTACGGAAGGGTATTGAACGATAAAACAGTTGATTAGCAGATTTCTTAACCCATTTGAAGACGACAAGGTATTAGTTAAATTTCCATGGATCAGACCCATGGTCAGTACTGGATTAGCAAATCATGGATAAGCCTTATAGCTTTGAAACTGAAACAGGTTTTGGAAGATGAATTTTAATAGTTACGTAAACCAACCTGTTGGTGAGGTAGCATCTGCAGTATCCACAGCAGTAGGTATTACTTTCAGAGCCTGCTCCAAAAAGTCTAAGATACTGGTAGTAACGACAATTTCCTGTGCAAAAATGGAAGTAAAACAAATAAAATGAATGAATTATTTACAACAAAAACACAGATAAAGGAAGAGAATAGCAAAAGTGACTGAAATTACACGTTTATTATCATCAGCAAATCCCCCCTCCCCCCCCATTTGCTAGAAGTCAAACAATGGTCTCTTATATTCAACTTTATAATAAAGCTTTTCCCTCTCCGAGACATTGCATGGTCTAAATCTGACTCGTCGCAGTTTTCCTGTCGGTGAATTATGTAGAAGGTCAGAATTCTGTAATAATGCTACTTCCAAAACTTTTAGGTAAGTTTTAGCAGACGAGAACTTAGACCGAATATTGATGATCTCCAAATTCCGTGCAGAGTGGAAAACCATCAAAATTATCAGAATCAAATAATTTAATGCAAATCAGATTTGAAGATTAATCTGTTATTAAGTACTGTAGCTGTCTATCTCATCACTCATTGTAGAATGAATACTGGTTTTTCATTTAACAAGCTTTCACTTTAAACTGACATAATTTGTAATAATTAATCATTAATTAATCATTTCTACTTACGTCTTCTGGTGATTTCATCTGCGCCCAGACATACATCAACCCTCTCTTCTGTTGTCCTGGATCTTGTCGAGGATGGAGAGGGGAGGATGGAGGTGAGGTCGTTCTCGCTGACTGTGCAACGGCTGTTCTTTCTCCGGCCTGTTGGGAGCTGTAGTGGGCCTGATAGAAATATTCATTCGGGTAAATTATCAAATTACTACCATACTGTGAAGGAATCATGCTCTCAGAAGGAAACTGTTTTATTAACCTTGGAGTATCTGGTTGTATATTCATATCTTAATTTAATAACTCTCAGTGACAGGTTGGACTTTGGAGCAATTATATTACCCGTCCCCATTTTTGTTGAAGTTTTACATGTTTGGATCAATTTATTCTAAAATTTTATAATTCATTATTTCCTCTGGGCCCCCTGACTCAGGGAACCAGCCCCCATTGCCCGCCCCCCCCAAAAAAAACTATCCCTCTGATCAGGCCTGATTCCCATCAGACTCATTCAAGTCACTACTCCAATGCTTCTTGTAAACTCTGTGAATTATTTTCTCTTGTCCACTTGAACTTATCACCACTTGATTAATAAATATATATATTTATATATTACGATGTTTCCACAAGACTGCCTCAATGACTATTTATTGCCTAAATTGCAAACTGGTACCTTTACATCCACTGACGGAATGGCAAAGAAAGTAATGCCTTGAGGTGATTTGGGTTGCGTGGTAAATGCTGCGTCGGACCACATGGATGTCTTTGACGTCCAAGCAGGCAAGGATCCAGATTTCTTATCTCCCGGTGGTCTGGCAAACAACATTTCTGGATTCTCGTCTGCCTTCTGATAACAGATAAAAGACAACTTTCCAGAGTCGATGTTTACGATAACGTCCAAGTCTAACTGAATATCCGGTGCCACAGGTCCTGCCTCTGCCTCCGTTCCGGCATCCTCTTCTTCGTCGCTTGGCAACCCAGACTGCCCATCATCTCTTAAACTTCTAGACACCATCCTAGTCGGGGGTAAATCATTTCAAAACGGTGGTAGGATAAAGGAGAAGAGAAGGGGAGGTCGCATGTCTCCTAATGAATAACCAACTGAAAGGTTATGTCACAAAACTTAAAACAGAGCATAACTTTACTACTGGATATTCAACAGTATGTCATAACAAAGTGTACATCTGCGTGGTGTCCCATGACATTCAGGGACTGACTAATTGATTGGTTTATTTATTTATTTATTCATTGATTGATTGATTGTCTAATCTTCTGAGATATACTTCAGCTACCGATACTAGCTAAAAGAGCATCATCAGTTTGAGCTGTTGTCTGTGGCTTTTTCTTTGAGGAGGAGGAGGAGGAGGAGGAGGAGGAAGAGGAGGAGGAAGGATGGGGGACACCAGCATTTGATGTATCATTGTCATATTTTATAACAAAGGGATAATATCAAAGCCTTTGTCTTGAACTAATGAATATTCATCATATCAATTAATTCCCTAACCTGCCATCGGTAGCATCCCCTTCTGATTCCATGTCGCTTCCGCTGGCGCTGTCCGACTCCTCGAACGTCTGCGAGGTCTGCAGCATGAACCGACGTCTTCTGACCATCAGTTCCTCTTGGAAGCGGGATGGCTCACCAATGGTCATGTTCAAATCTTTGGTCATGTTTCTGGTGTCCATGGCTACTACGGAGGACCGCTGCACCTTGCGTTCTGTCCACCAGGGTGGTCCGACCCTGTCCTTTGGTGTATAAGGGGTGGTGGGGGTGAATGGGGTGGCATTCAAGACCTCCCGGAGATCTGGTGATTCAGTGGTTGATACAGCCCTCGGTCTTATCGAGGAGGAACTCTGTCTCAGCTGATAGAGTGTCTGTCTTCTTTCTGCTAGTTTCTTTCTGTGAGTCAAGAATCAAATACTAAAATAAACTACAAGATATCATATAGAAACTGTAATCTTGTCTTGTACAATTCAACCCTCCCTCCCTATATATATAGTCAAGCAACAGGCTGCTTTAAATTGGCTTCTTACCCTGGAGTTTCATCTGTTGGAGTTAGTTTATCTCCAGGTTCTCTCTTCTTCTTAAGAGCATCATCCCTTCGGGCCATCTGTTTATAAAAGATAAAACAACTTAGAACAGACTCACAAACAATAACTAATTATATGAAGTAAAATAATGCAATCAGACAAGCTTGGATTCTAAGTACAATAGATCAATTCCTTTAGCTGCCACTATTGAAGGGGTGGTACACACCATACTAATGACCTAAGCCATATTAATCCTATCTCCTTTATAACTCTGAATGTCTGATACTTCTAATCAGTAACACACACTACCCATCACAAATTCATGCTGTTGTACTCATACTCATGCTGTTGTACTTGTAGTCATGCTGTTGTATTTGAACTCATGCTGTTGTGTGCATACTTATACTGTTGTGCTCATACTCAAGCTGTTGTACCCATGCTCATGCTGTTGTACTCATACTTATACTGTTGTGCTCATACTCATGCTGTTGTGCTCATACTCATGCTGTTGTACTTGTAGTCATGCTGTTGTACTCATGCTGTTGTGTGCATACTTATACTGTTGTGCTCATACTCATGCTGTTGTGCTCATACTCATGCTGTTGTATTTGCACAAGTCTGACTGATGTTATAACAAAAGGGTTCTTTTTTCCCTCAAATTTTGACCCTTTGCCAAAGACAAAAACATATCATATTAATGTCTCAAATTGTTTACTCTGAGACAAACTTTGACCTAGGGAGAGGAAGAAGGCACTTTCATGTGTGTGTTTTCAAGGGATGCTTCACCATGATGACTAGTGCAGGGTTAAGACCTATGTCAGGCTTAATACTTTCAACACAAAACTTGAAATTATATTGACTTACACAATGCATTTTGTCAAATTAATCCTTAACATGAAGACAAATAAACTAGTTGAAACATTTTGGAATGAAAAGAAAGAAAAATCAACAATCGACTTTCTTTACAACTAACCCTCTTTTCCCTTCTAGTCTGCCCATTCTAATCTTCCCCCCTCCCTCCCTCCCTCCATCCATCCCTCACTGTACAGACACATTGTCTGTTCTTACAACATACTAATAATAGCAGTGTAGCACCCACATAGTACAAGCTACATGTTCCCGAGATAATAAACTTGGGCTTACATACATTTCTGTTGTTTCATTTCGATGACATAGATTTGTGTAAAACAATAAACAACACTTCCACAGAGATCATATATCTGCAACCTCAATATTTATTCATTAATGATAGTAACAATCTAACACTCTCCTACTAAATATGCAAGTTTACAACATTTCTACATTTGGTTAGATACAGTTATAAATGCAGATTATATATACACCTATTGCTCTCCTACTAAATATGCAAGTTTACAACATTTCTACATTTGGTTAGATACAATTATAAATACAGATTATACATGTATACACCTAATACCCTCCTTCTAAATATGCAAGTTTACAACATTTCTACATTCTGTTAGATGCAATGATACATACAGATTATACATGTATACACCTAATACTCTCCTACTAAATATGCAAGTTTACAACATTTCTACATTTAGTTAGATGCAATGATACATACAGATTTCCCCATCTCCAGTAGTTTCCTCCTCATTGCTCTCTTTGCATCTCGTTGTGCTTCGGCTTCCAGTTTAGCTAGTCTTTCCGTTTCTTCTTGTATTGTACCAGATTTAGCCCCTAACGTTCTGAGAGAGGAAGTAATAATTCAGGATTTATTACCTATTATTATATCAAAAGACCCTTCCAAGTTTCTGAATTGTTTTGTAAAACACTTACATCACAAAAAAAATATCGGTGGGCTTCATCTTATCTCTATTAGCATTATGATTCTGTTAAAAAAAAATTAAATTGAATCTAATTTTCCAATTCATCTTGTCAGTATTTCATATATATATATATATCAATAGTAATTAGGGAGAAAAAATACCAATAAGTTCCAGATGTAGATCTTTATCTATCATTAGCTTTTCAAGATATTACTCAAAATAACTGACATAATTATCAAATATCATCAGCTAAACTAACAGAGCTATCCAACCCAAGATGGAGACAAAGAGCTCTGACACAATTATTTTTTCTCAAGTGGTGCCAAGGAAAAGCCAGAGAAAATTTGCATACAATTTAAACATGTATCCCATCTTGTTTGGTATGAACTAAAATATTCATAGGGAGTATGACCGATGAGGTCTGTCCCAACAATGTTCCTGCTGAGGTGTGGCAACAAAGGAATTGTTTTGCACATCCAACTGTTCTATCTTGTAGGTATATATATGTTACAGGAAGGGTTGGCTGAACCTTTCCGCTTTTACAGATGCTGACTTTTATATGGATCCCAGGTTGGGAATAATGGCCGTAAGGCTCTTATGTGCCTTTATACGGACCCCAGGTTGTGAATAATGGCCTTATGCTCTTATGCTCTTATGTGCATGGGATGTCAGTCAGGAATCACAGAGACTTCCATATTGTTTAACCAAATATCACAACCCACTATGATAGAGAAAGCAAACGTTTGGGACTAAGAAAGGTTTCAAATCAGTAACATTGGGACACTCCTATTTTGAAACTGCTGAGTGTTTAGTTACCAAGAGTTATGGCCTATGGCTATAGCTACTACTTAGCTAGGGGTGTGGGTAAGTAGTTAATGCAACCTTGCATAACACTGAACTAAAAGAGCACACACACTGTTAATGGGGCCCTAAAGGGGATTCAAAGTTCCAAATCAGTGACCTCCAGTGTAAATACAGTTTGATTATTACCATGCCCAACCCAGCTCCTCTCTCAGGGGTGGAGAGGAGGGTCAGGGGGGAGGGGGGGGGGGGTGGGGTTAAGTCAAGAAAGTGCTGGTGTATATTAAGTTCAAAACCAGCTTTCATTTTCTACCATAAGGGAAGATCCTATAACCTTAGCATGTCATAATGAATATTGGTGGAGAGAACTTACTTTAAGTCACTGACAACCTTAGCTTGTTCGTTTAATTCATTGATTATCTCAAAGTTAGTCTTCTTCCCATCTTCTTCTTTTAGTTTCAGGGTGCTCGGTCTCCTGCGCTTTCCCTCCTAATTTAAATGACAATAAAAAAAAACAGAACATAAAAATATTCACAATAAAGAAGATGGAATAATTTGAAAATGCTGCTCAATGTTGAAGTAATGAGCATTTAACATTTTGCATTTACTATTTGCATGACTTCTTCCACGAGTGTGTTTCTACAAATCCTGTCTCCCGTGCCCTAACGTTAAATCAAATTTAAACTACAAAACATTTTGACGATAGAAAAAGGGTATAAAAAAAGAAGACAACCCCAGACAATGATACAAGAATATCAAGACTATCAATATTCAGATGGAAATGTATTCTTATCATCTGTAGGTTTGTTTGTAAACCAACGATATTTTAAGAATTAAGAAAGATTAATTCAACCAGGAAACCACAAAGTTATGAATTTCATGTCATTCTCATATACAACGTCACATCTGAACCATAAATAGTGAATGTTTTGCAGAGCAAGTGCTTAAAAACATTTTTATATTCATTTCCCACATAATATTAATTTTGGGCTGCTATGCATAATAAGTGGCTGCTATAAAATTAAAATTTGCAAAATGCCTGGTTCTCACCTGATCAGACAAAGCATCATTTGAGCTTCCCTCTTGCGTCTCTGTCACAGAGGTCAGGTCGGCGACATCCTCCGACCCAGCTATCGAGGTCATGGTATTGATGAGGCCGGAGAGATAATGACCGATAGATGGATCAACCTTCACGTCCAAACCTTTCATGTGCCAACGGAAACCAACCTTCCACTGACCCTGAGATCCATCCGTGGCTACCAAAAATAGAAAAGAGGTTTACAGTGCAAACCTAATTACATCATTGATGGGTGCATAGTTTTAATATGAATTCCAAGTGGAAAGACTTAAACGTTTTTGGCTGTGCTTACATTTCTCATCCAAATTAAATTCATTCAAAGTATTACTTCAGTGCTCTGTAAAACATTCCTTTATGTCAGTAACTAAGTATTTCTTCTCACCAATAGAAGTGACATAAGCCAGTGTAACAACAGTTAAACAGTCAATAAAAATAACCACATTACGGTTGAGTCTGACATTCAGTTTCTCAGAGAGTGTGGAATGTCTAATTTTAATTGTAAATGTTTGAAAATAAACCATCGATAAACCGATTCAAGAGTGTTTATGTACCTGTCAGTGACTGGTTAACAGCCTCTGGTGCCCTCAGGCACAATATGCTTACCCACCCCCTCCACCCCTCGTTAAAGTTTGCAGGCACAGCCAGTCAATAGACCACAGACTCACCCCCCCCACCCCTTGTTAAAGGTTGCAGGTACAGCCAGTCAATAGACCACGGACTCACCCCCCCCCACCCCTTGTTAAGGTTTGCAGGCACAGCCAGTCCATAGACCACAGACTCACCAACAGAATCTACCTTAGAGCCGACTTCAAAGCTACCGTGCGGGACACAACCTGAGATAAGAATGTGATAAATAAGAAGCATATTAACAAACACAAAAAATATGGTTTTTCATACACATAAAAAAGTATTACAAAGCCATCGAAGTTAATAAGAATGTTCTAAAATAAGAGAAACAAATATCAAATAATATAGACAACATCTTCAAGAACTTTATGATGATAAAATATAACATTAGAAACCTTCTACAAAAGAGACAACTGTAGATAATAAAACAAAATATGTCTTTACTGTTTCTGGAAATCACTGAAACTGATGAATTAAACCTACATGCATTGTAGAGGTCACCATTGAAATCAGGCAGCCAGTCGTCCATGGCAACTTGGAAATTTTCTGTGAATCTCAGACAGAAGGCGTTGAAGAAACCTTTGGTGACCAGGGATGACCTGAAGTGAGCGCTGACCAAAGAGGACTCGAGGGAGATGATCAGAGCAGCGGGATTCTCCAGATCCGACTTACTACCAGACGAAGAGAATGACTGAAGAAAATAAAATAAAGTTGCTTTAATCAAGTTAGCTGTAAGAGGGAGTCTCATCTATTTAACAGAGCATCGGTTCTAACCAAAGAAATGAGAGCTCAAGAAATATATAATTCTACATTTCCTCATAAGAAGAGTGTTGAAAAAGCAATGAGGTCGGAATATGATTCCATATTAGGCAAGAGAGTGTCAGCGTGTCTGATCTGGTTAATAGATATTTCACTGGCAGAAAATGTAACCCATTATGGCAAAAATAAATATACTCCAGGCTGTAAGTTGAATACCCCATCTCAATGATCATGTTCCTAACTCAGAGCCTGTTGACTGTGACATGACATAAATGTGTCACATTCATGGGAGAAATGAACACCAAACATAGAAAAAAAGGGAAAGTAAGCCCGTCTTGATGACATCATTACCTGATGCATTTGGACAAACGGTACACATATAGCCACTTCCTTGACCGATAGCTGGAAGAGGAACGTAGTGTGGGTGGGAACGGTACGTCGTCTCTTCAATGGCAGGGTTGCCTGACTTGATGAGGTAGAGGGTGCTGCTCCTAGCAAGATCCCCTCATCGTTACCATCCTTCCATTGCTGGATGAACTGCTCATACGCTCCTTTGTAACTCATCCACACCATCAGACCTGTCAATAATAATATTTTAGTTTTCAGAAACTAAAAACTGGCTTCTTGCTAACTTTACATCTTTCAGTGCCATTCCTGCCACTGGAAGCCACCATTTTTCACATCTGAGAGTCCACTCCTATTTTCAAACTATTTTATTCTCACCAGTTAATGGAGATTGTGGTGCTGCCTTCCAAAGTCACTGCAGCGCAGCTATATGCGACAGCTGGGCAGGGAAACATTTTTTAAATCACACAAAAGGAACAACAAAACCAAGTTCCCGGAGTAAGGAAGCCAGAAATAACCAAGGGCACCAAGTGATGTTGGGTTAAAAGCTTAATGTGAAGAATTTTTCCCAGACATTTTTAAATTCTTTGTGAAATGTCCAAACCTTGCTGCAAAATGACATTAAAAACCCACAAGAATAATACTGGGATGATTCTTAATTATCTTATAGAAGGTGTATGTAACATTTCATCTAAACCAACTGCAGAAGTTGAAAGTCTGTCTTAAACTTCAAGGATGGTTCAGGTTATATAGGGACACGCACTCCTTAATTCTAAGTTTCAAAGGATCAGGTTCAGACTTGTCTATTCCCTTTTATTTGTAAATACACTGTAAAATAAATTTTCAGAAAACATTTTGAGATCGATATTTATTGATGTCACTCGTTCCATGAGAACAAGATGTCTGAAACAGTTTTCGTTCAAATTTAATATTTTTTCATTCTAATACCAGTAATTAATCAGATCAAAGGTCAACCAAGTACCGGGATGTTTACCTTTATCAACGGCATGAGGTTGTATAAAGAGGACAGGTTTAATTAATGAAACTAAGAATGTCTGTTTCCCAGAGCTTCTGTCTCCATTGTTTGCCTTCATCTTCTGCTCATCGCTCTGCTGTCCCTGGTGAAGGGATCAAACAAAAGGCGAATATTTAAATGGGTATATAGTATTGGGAATGAGGGAAAGAATAGACAGTTTTGAATTATGGTGCTGGCGCAGGCTATTGAGAATCCCTGGACATTAGACTTACCTTTGGAGAATTGGTTAGTCCAACTTTAGTTTTAAAGTATGCAACTTCATCAAATTCAGGTTCAGCTTCCAAAAATACAGGATTCCTGACCAAGGTTCCTAAGGAGAGACCTAACTCTATCAAAGCCTTGGCGTGAATGAGAATGTCAACACCAACATCTGAAAAATATGTTAAAATAAAAATGAGAGAGGTCAAAGGTCACAGCTACAGTTACATAAGCAGTTTCATAAAAGTACTAGATAAACAAAAGATATCTTGTAATAATCTTTTGTCTATGGGAAAAGCTAATTAGTGGACAGATTTACCATCAATGGATCCATCTGTCATGTCTTCATCGTGTACTTTGTCTTCTTTCATGTTGGAGAGTTCCAGCTCAACTA
>KN889372.1:20440-40003 GCA_000934455.1 Apostichopus parvimensis | reverse complement strand
GGCTGAAAGAGATGCAGTAGGGATGGACCAAGGACCGGCTGAGATGATGAATAGGTACGATAGTACACAGATATTGTGTTTATTACCGAAACTAACATAACTAAATTTCATTTTTCACTGTTAAAACCAATTCTAGCTCCTACTGCAATCTTTCATAAAGAAAAAAATGCCGCCTAAGCTAAGTAATTTGCTCTCTCACTTACGTGCCTCCCCACAACTTATGCACTTCTACACTAGCATGTCTAGAGTGGCCTGGTTAAAACTTTCACCATTGTTCTGTTGAGGCATCCAGTTCATTCCCTGTTACTCATAATACTTAATTTGCCCTGACAATGCACAAGTTAATTCCTAAAATGAGTAAATATCATGAGCAGATATTCATATTTAGGGAGTAGTACGAATATGCTGATTTTTCCTGCAAACTAGTCTATCATCTTTGGACTCTTTTTTCTGTGTAAAGTACTTTTTATATTTTACCTTAATTATTTGACCTCCAGAGTAGTCATTTGGTTTCCTAGAAAAAAATTAGCTGTGTCAAACAAAATCTTGTTTGCGGGTTTCTATGATCTTGAAATTTTTCTTCTTCTTTTTCACCGTGTCTTTGAAGATACGATTCGTTGACAAAAGAGGAAAGACGAAGACTTGAAATGGATGAAGATAAATTGTTGTCAGGTAAAAACATAAAAGTGAAAGATAATCTAGCAGTCACCCATAATTGACAGAACCATAAAAATGTTAAAGTGGACACAAAACCCAACTATCATCTTACGCTTATATTGACCGATATCTTTGAGAAAAAGAACTCCAACAAACACCTGAATGAATCTTGTTGTGATTGGGAGGGTGTAGCATATTGTTACTCTGTGATGTCACTATGATCTGAAATCCTTTACTTGCTCTTTGGTTTTTCTTTGCATTTTTTGAAGGGGGAAATGTAGACAGTTTTGATCCTAAAACCAGTGTCATCATTAGGTCATGTGACCAGCTTCGATATGTTAGATTCAGTATTTTCAAAACCCATCTCGATCATAGAAAATAAAAATGGAAAAAAGTAAAGAAAACCCATGAAAAAGTGAAGTATGTGTGACTCGATGATGTCATATTTTAGACTTGATCAAGTCTTTGGTCTCACATGTGAAGAAAAATTTAAATCTGTGGTATCTCCCAAATGGAAGAAGATGTGCCTTAGCTGTTTGGGGAAGTTGTGCATGACAGTTATCTCTATCACACAGATCGATAATGATGTTTAATTATATTATGAATATGGTTCAATTACCTCTGACAGACATGCTGTACAACATGAGTGGGTTCATGGTGATGATGAAAGTCCCCAAGCCAGACGTCAAGAAGAAGGTTAGAAGATTGCTTGGGAGATCTCACGTCGGTCTCATTCACAGCCAATCAGTCAATGATGTGTTAGATCAGGTCAATAACTTGGTGAGTTCTAGCTTTTGCTGTCAATTTAATATCATCCTGAGTTGATTAAAACCTCTCTACATATTCTAGGTATTACAGCCTGTGGAATGAATGCATTGCGATTTGCCTGTCGCCAACAAATCTGTCGTCACATTTGAAAATTCATAATTTAACGTACCCTGTGAAGATAACATGTCGCTGCGCCTTCTCTTTGGAATGAACTACCATTTCACATTCGTGACTCTCCCTCCCTTTGTATTATAAAGAAACAATTTAAAACATTTCTGTTTGATTCCTAGTTTCTTTTTGCCTTGATTTCCTTTGTCTCTTTCCTACTTTGTAAAGCGCTTTGACACGCTGTATTAAGCGCTACATAAATGTAATTTATTATTATTAGTAGTATTATTATTTATGGAAACCAAGGCAGTCACACTCAGAAACTCAGAATTTGAAGGATAAAAGCATTTAATATTGACATTATTATCCTCGATTGACTGGTTGGTCTATACAAATGTGAGATATATGCGTGGGTTTCTTGCACTTCAAGTGACCCTTTATCAACCATGGCCATCATCACATACCCACGGGAAGTCATGAATTGTTCTGACAAATTACCTCATTGATAGTCTCAGGATTTTTCCGTCAGGAAAGAAACAGCCATTGCTCAATATCTTTATTATAATGAAAGATCTGGTGAAAAATTGGTTCAAACTGACATTATGGCATCATGGATTATTATTATTATTTTTTTATATATATATTTTTTTTATAAAAGCTAGAGTGAACAATAGCCCATGAATATTAACATAAGCAATATAGGCTGTGAGGCACTATAAGAGAAATCCACATGGGCCGGCCAATCAGTGGTTCACAGCAGCTTAGGAACTACTACTAAAGTGAAGGGTTCAGATAAGCATCAGGGACATTTAATCAGTTGCTCATGTTGATGTTGTGTTTGATATTTAATCGTCATGTAAATAATGCCTCATGTCCTTGCAGCACGGTAACGACATTGACTTGAAGCCCTCCGCCAGTCGTCAGATGAGAAAGCATTCATTCGTCGTTCATTCAGGCAGCGGGACCAATGGAGACGTCCTATTCATGGAGGTACATATGTCCCCCCAAGTCTTAATATTTTACAAATTTTTAAATTAATGTCTTCCCAGCATGTGATCCCAAGAATGTCCTTCCTTCAGGAAGTAAATACAGTAATATAGGAGTAACTCTGGGTTGGCTTGTCACCCACTGCCACTTAAAATCATATTTAGGAGTATGTTAAAAGTGACAAACATTTGCTGAATATACCAAAGTGGAGATTGAGGTCTTTTTGATACAACTCTTTTGCAGTGGCAGCTGCCAGAAAATGGAAAAAGTCCAAAATCCATGAAAGTCATTGAATCATTGAACAGTTTAAATTCTCAGCTACAAACATACTTGTTTAAGATGTAGTTAAATTACCTTTTTGTTTACGCGCTCTGAGCATACTCTTTGTGTGGATTAGCAATATATTATATATTATAAATATTCATATTATTATTATTATTAAACTACGTACACAGGCATGGCATTTCTGGCCTGCGACTTTAGAAATGTTGAACGCCAGCTATTGACATAGTATTTACTTGACAATTAGTTCATAAACAAAACTGCTAGGTTTTGTGTCATTTATTACTTAGATTACCAGGTGTATCACCTTTCCTATGCACTGGTATAACTAGTGGACTGCTTCATCCACGGGAGTTTTTCACTATCTTGGGTTCACTGATATAATTAGCAGCACCTTTTGCACAAAATGCTGTGAAAGTATCTTCTTCTCAGTAGTATTTTGTTCTTCTGGATGATATTTACCCGGATCGGCTGTTCTTTACCCGTTTGGCAGGTTTGTGACGATTGCATCATCATCAGGAGTGGCAACGGGGCAGTCTGCGATAGGTGTTGGTACGAACGGCTCATCAACATGTCCTTCTGTCCAAAGACCAAGGTCCTTTGCTTGAGTCGGAAGGGGAAGAATTCTACCAGATTAGATAAGTTTTATACCAAAAAGGTGAGATTTAGAACTGAAAACGTTTGAATGTAACCATGAAACTTTGCAAACGTTTCATCATGATTTTAAACCCAGTCCAGTATGGTTGAGTAGATAAAGGCTGTGTTATTAGGAGTAACGAAACCTAGCATATGGACGGTGGGGGGGGGGGGGGGGGGGGTTTGGAGCCCTGGCTACAGTAGCTCAGGTACGTTTAGTTATTCATCCATAAGATATCCATGGTTTCCCATCTATGAACAAGAGCAGAAAAGATTTATTGTCCTGAGAATAATTTGTCAGTAATTAATGACATTTTGATTATATCCCTTCTCATCATGTTGTAATTACTTTTTTACAAAGTTGCCCTCTGCTTCCTTATATGGTGGATCGTTTTCGACACAAATGGATGACCCTGTTAATTTTGATCTCCTGTTGTTGATATCCTGTTATTGTTAGTTTCCTATTATTGTTAATCTGCTGTTATTTTTGATCTCCTGTTATTGTTGATCTCCTGTTATTGTTAATCTGTTATTTTTTTTATTTCCTGTTATTGTTGATCTCCTGTTATTGTTGATCTCCTGTTATTGTTAATCTCCTGTTACTGTTGATCTCCTGTTATTTTTGATCTCCTGTTATTGTTGATCTCCTGTTATTGTTAATCTCCTGTTATTTTTTTTATTTCCTGTTATTGTTAATCTCCTGTTATTGTTAATCTCCTGTTATTGTTAATCTCCTGTTATTTTTTATTTCCTGTTATTGTTGATCTCCTGTTATTGTTAATCTCCTGTTATTTTTTTATTTCCTGTTATTGTTGATCTCCTGTTATATTTGATCTGCTGTTATATTTGATCTCCTGTTATTTTGATTTCCTGTTATTTTTGATCTCCTGTTATTGTTGATCTCCTGTTATTTTTGATCTCCTGTTATTGTTGATCTCCTGTTATTTTTGATCTCCTGTTATTTTTGATCTCCTGTTATTTTTGATCTCCTGTTATTTTTTTATTTCCTGTTATTGTTAATCTCCTGTTATTTTTGATCTCCTGTTTCAGTGTAAGGAGTTGTACCACTGTATTAAAGAGACTATGGAGAAGGCTGCTAACAGACAGAAGAATGGAATTGGTAACGGTAAGTAAAAGTGAATTTCAAATTATTTGATGACATATCTCATTTCATGACATATCTCAAGTCTTATTTGGACATATTCTCAGTCATAGACAAATGAGGTAACAGGAAAATGCTTGAAGCAGCTGGATTTGTATCTATATAGCGGTGCTAAAATTTTCCAATATTAGTCGGCCTTTTTGCTCTTCAAATTCAACAGTCTGTGACTCACGTAGGTAATGGGTTGTTCTCTGTGACAGATGGTAAAAAATCTACTGTTAGTTAGAGTAATGACTTAATAATGATGACTTTCATGAAATGATAATTTGGAAGTGTGCTCCAAGTTTTAGTTTGTTACTCAACTTAAAACACTTACTGTTTTCAGTTTGTCGGCCATTTTTCTGGCAAACTTAATACCAACCTTATCAAGTGTTACTCAAACTCAAATGTTCAAATGTTCACTTAAAACAGTTTTTAACATTTTCCACAGACGAACATTGATAAGAGAGAAGTGAACTAACTCTGTCAAGTTTAAGAAAAAATACGTCCTCACACACACTTCTCTTTTTTTAAGAAAAAATCAAGTTCAAACTTATTTATGATATATGTCAGTCAAAGACTCAGTTTCTTGGATAATGTTTGTGCTTGCATCTTTTCTCGCCTCCATCTGTAGAAAACAATCTTTGTATCATGTGTGCCATATCCTCTATATGTAGTCTTAGTCATTTTTATATTATTCGGTTCCACAATGTTACCCCTCCCTGAGGGAGCAGCTCAAACGGGTACATATTCCCTACACACTTGCCAGACTTTTCTAACTATTTACTTGAAGAAAGTTTGACTAGATTCCCTTGCCATTGTGATACAAGCCTCTTTGGTCTTTTAAGTTGTTGTCACTCCCATGTAACTTGCCTATGATTTTTAGTGCCAAGTAACATGAAGTCATTGAAGCGAGTGAGTGTCGCCCTCAATTTGCACGCTCTGATTGTTCCCCGTAGTATGACATTCTGGATTGCACACTTGAAATGTAATTTGACGATGGAATGTGTTTCTTGAATGGTACGAGACTGATCCAGTCAATGTTATCCGGTCTATTGTCACATGATGATTTAATTGAAGTGACAGTATAAAGTGTAAGGTCAATTTTAGTGGGACATTTTGGAAATGGAGACCTGAAATAATTGGTGCCACCAGGAACTAAATAGTGACCATCAAGACAACAAGCAAGAGAAACCGAAACAAGGAAGGAAGGAAGGAAGGGAGGAGGGAAGGACAGAAAACTTTCAATTTTAGTATAATATTTTCCAATGGATAATTCATTTTCTATACCGTAATATTGCTTGCGATTGTAATGGATATCGCAATCGCACCAACATTTAATTCTTTCCAACATTTCTGTATCATGTTTTGCTCTAGCACGTTTCTTTGCATTAACAAAAACATTGACTTTAAGAGAGCGATGCACACAAAAGGGGATTGCCAAACATTTTTGGAGGGAGGGGGCCACAAGACATCAGAAAATTTAGCTGGTTTTATGAAGCAGGCTAACTTCATGTTCTCTGAGTAGCAGTTCTGAGGTGGGCGGGGGGGGGGGGGGTTGGTTTGTGGCCGAGTCCTCATGGAGAGAGATCTCCAGTAATGGACTGCTGACTAAGCGGAAAATGCAACATGTACTACATTATCTTATAATTATGAATCTTTGGATATTCCAGAAGGCAAATCCAGCCAATAGGGGTCCAGTTTTTACCAGAAATGGTGAAAGGAAATCCTGGTGGCTGAAATGTTTGCTTAATAAAACATGCAGGAAAACTCCAGCATCTTTAGGCTGCAAACCATATCTTCAAAGTATTTTATATGGTGAAGATTGGATTTTTTTCAAATTTGATTGATAGTTAATTTTGTTGTGAATGCATCTGGCAACAGAAGAGTGAATGATGTCATCGCAGTCAAATCAGCTCAAACTGTCATTGTTTTTCCCTATAATGTTTAACTCACTTCTTTAAAGAGGAAAATAATATAATTTCTACAAAATAACTTTCATGTCGATGAAATTCTAAACTAAAGGAGAACCGTGACAAATATTCCAAATGTATCAGGTTTCAAGTGAAAACTAAACAAGAAGATTATCCTAGGAAAGTAAATGCTTTTGAGAACTTTAATAACATTTACGGACCACCTGCTGACCAACCACCACAGGGAAGAATCGAGGGTGAAAAAGCCGATCAAAATATGGTTTACATTCAATCAACCATATGTTGAAGAAGGGACAACATATTGAGATGGGACTTCTACATGTATAACAGTGTGGAAGAATTTCTTCTCCATAGAGATTCATCACATTGTCTGCATACATAATCCTATAAATTGATACACCCTTCATTTTAGCTGATGGAAGGGGGGGCGGTGCAGGGGGGTATCTTTAAGTTATGTACCCACCCATGCAGTTCACTGTCGCAAGATTTTGGACGCTTTGTAAGTGTCACATCTTCTGCCACTGGGATATTCCTTTAAGTTCCTCATGGCAGAAATATTTTTTTTTACTATAATTGTCGTTTTAGAACCAGATCTTGGAGGAGAATTTCCCATTCAGGATATGAGAACGGGTGAGGGAGGGTTACTTCAAGTAACAATGGAGGGTGTTGGCCTCAAGTTTCCACAATCAAAGGTAAGCCTTTGTTTTACTCTGGATGTCGTCTCTTTAATGTCATATTCTGTTAAGTTTCAGTAAGGTAATAAGTCAGTTAGATTTAGAATTCGTCAGTTTACTGTCTCCAAATTTCCTTCCTAATTGCTTGAAATATTTCAGTATTTCTTAAAGAATGCCAAAATTGTTCTTTCCATTCATCGGATGGAAAGGAATTGGATTCAAGACATTGACAAATGAAATTATTTGACGTATCGGTCATGAGATATCTCGGTAAGTTTCTAATAAAATGACATTGCATATTTGTCAGGTTCAAGAATCACTTGAAATAAAAAAGAAGACATTTTTCCATAACTGGGGATATATATCTCAAAAAGTAACCTTTTGAATGTTTTGAATCTTTAGGTTGTGACCTTTTGACCCTCTGAAAATTAATATGAGATTTGACAGCTTTATTGGAAACATCTGGCAATTATGTTTTTTGACCTTGATATGTGTTAACTACGGAAGCGTAGAAGGGACATGGTGATGAAAGAGAAACAAACTCGTCAAAATGACAAAATTCAGAAAAATGACCTTTTGCCGAGTTTAACAACTCGTCAAAACGACAAAATTATTAAATTTGCCGAGATGCAACAAGTCGTCAAAATGACAAATATCTGAAAATTGACGTTTTGGCGAGATACAACTTTCTCTTTCATCACCATGTCCCTTCTACGCTTCAGTAATTAACTGAGATAATGAAATCAAGGGTGGCAGTTTGGGGGAAGAAGTGGCTGAGGGTTGTTAATAAAGTTCAACCACATTTTGAAATCAAGGGTGGCGGTTTGGGGAGGGGGTGGCTGAGGGTTGTTAATAACGTTCTGGGGGTTGTTAATAACGTTCAATTGCATTTTGAAATCAAGGGTGGCGGTTTGGAGGGAGGGGGTGGCTGAGGGTTGTTAATAACGTTCAACCGCATTTTGAAATAAAGGGTGGCGATTTGGGGGAGGGGGTGGCTGGGGGTTGTTAATAACGTTCTGGCGGTTGTTTATAACGTTCAACCGCATTTTGAAATCAAGGGTGGCGGTTTGGGGAGGGGATGGCTGGGGTTGTTAATAACGTTCAACCACATTTTGAAATCAAGTGTGGCGGTTTGGAGGGAGGGGGTGGCTTGGGTTGTTAATAACATTCAACCGCATTTTGAAATCAAGGGTGGCGGTTTGGAGGGATGGGGTGGCTGGGCGAGGGGGTGGCTGGGGGTTGTTAATAACGTTCAACCACATTTTGTATGTTTTCTTATCTTCTTCACTTCTCGTATGTTTTCAGGAGATTTTATTAGTTATCTGCTCTATCATATCTTTCCTACTCTTTCTCATTGTTTTGGAATGCTTTTATCACTTTTTCTTCGTTAGATTTTTTTTTTTTTCTTCTCTTTTTTTATGGGTTTCATTAGTTCCAACGCCTGCTTTGCTTGATCATACTTTCAGTCTCACTACTCAAAGTCTAGTGCAAAGCATCATGGGATTGCATATTATGTTTGCTTGGCTGTAATTTTATTGAAGGTTTTTTTTTGCCTGCAAAATGCTTAACTTTGTGAGGGTCTCTTTTTAGAACGGTTAGTAATTGAATCGAAGTTAACGATTACTTCAGAAAAAAAAGAAATCCAAAAGTCCCGTGCGTGAGTTCTTGTGGTGTAATAGATCTAGCCGTCCGACCGTTTTTTTTTCTTTATGAAATAAAGCTTAACGAAAAACAGTTTCAGGTAGTTCATCCACCCAGCTCTAAAGCAAAACAGCAGGTTTCTTTTATATTTTTTTATAGAATTTCCGTCATCCACCGTTACATTGAAAGTCTGGCTTAGCTGTTCAAGTCATTCTTTCTTGATTTGGAAGAACTGCGTCAATGAAATTGATACAGGAGATCGGTCTTACATTCACTAAATATTAGTAGCAGGCATAATTAGAAGTACGCATGTTATGGTGCTGTGTACAGGGGTGGATCCAGGATTTTATAAGGAGAGGGATGGCCCATTGAAGATGACTACATGTAGTGGGGGGGAGGTGGGGGGAGGTGGGGGATCCCCCTTCATTAAATTGAAATTTTAGATGTGACATGGTGCATTCTGAGGCATTTTGAGCCATAAATTAAGGGCTATTATTAAATCTTCATGCAAAATTGTGCTAACCAAGTTAAGTCATTTTTTTTCTAAGGTGTTGAATAGGGGGATGTAAACTGCCAAACCAAATGCCCCCCTTCCCCACACACCCTGGATCCTTGCCCAACATCGCTGTTTTTCAAACAAGATGTAAATAGATAGCGAAGAAACTTGAAAGGCTACATTTTTTTTAGATCATATGTTGTAAAGTAGTTATCGATCGACTTAAGTATCAGCTTGGTTTAAAATACCTTTAAATATTGAAATTGATTTAAACATAAGTTCACCATTAATATTATGTACAGGCTGTGTTTAATTTGAAATATCGATTTAAAATAAAATGTACACTGACAAACCCGAAACAAGTAGAATTGAAAAGAACAGGTTTTGTTTTGACATAGCTTAAAACAGCCAGATAAAGAAACATTTTTTGGTTTATTTGATCGGAAAAACTGCATTAAAAGAAATTTGGTGCATTAAACTCTAGCGCCCTAGTTTAACTTAGCTTTAATAACAGCTGTGGACATGAAGAGAGATACGTAGGAAACACAAACACTTAACATAAACATAAAACCTACCGGCTTTGTTGACCTCAAAAACCTTTTTTTCAGAAGTTTTTATTAAATTCCAAGATATTCATTTATTTGAAACAGCCTGGGCTGTTTTCGCATAACATTATCTATCCTCTTTGGGAAACCATCTCGGGAGATCTGTCGTCGTCAAAGAGCTTAACATCTCTATTCTTTCTCTTTCTCATCGTTGCATCATGTTATGACCATGTCATCCAAAGGACTCTGAGGTACTTGCATAGATTTTGTGGCTTTTGATCCATTTGCTTGCTGACATATTGTGCCTACAACTGAACTTCTTTCATTCTGTTGTTTATATTTAACAGCTGTATTTGACAGAAAAAAAAAAAAAAACATTCTGAGATTTAACCCCCCACTCTCCATTTCCCCCCACCCCCCTTCCCCCAACCTTTTTTTTTTAACTGACAAAATCTCTCTTTCCTCTGTGACCCTAGTTCTTGACTATGTTTTTTTTTTTTTTTTTTTACCAAAGATGAACCTGAATCCAATTTTTTTTTTTTTCATTTTGCTACCAAAATTTGAGTGTATGAGGTCTCCTCACAAAGTTAGCATGCTCTCCTTAATTGTTTTGTGCACCTTGAAATTTCCAGCTATTTGTCAAACCTACTATTGTACTTCAAGTGAATTCTTTGACACCTGTTGACAGACAATCGTCTGTTTTTAGTTTTTCCTAGTTGTTCTTGATGTTTATAGTTTGTGTTTGTTTATTGCTTCTTTTTTCTCCTTTTTTAATTTTTTTTTTTCACTTTTCTTTCATTTTTTTCCATTTTTTCATTTTTTTTTTCCTTTCAGAATCTGGCAAAATGTTGTTACCTTATTAAGATATCTTTCACATCTTTTCTATGCTTATCATGCTTGATTGATTGATGATGCTTTTTTGTGGGTTTTTAATTATATTAATTAGCTGGCTGTAAATTTCTAGCAAGTTGCATAGTTAGTTGTTTTTTTTTGTTTTTTTTTAGATGTATAGAATTAAGTTTAGATCTCTCATTTTCCTGTTTTTAATGTTTCGTTGTTTCTCAATGGTTTTTAACAAACCTTCGCGACCTATCATTGCATCCTATGCCAGTCTTATGTAATGTGAGTGTCGTGCAGTACTTCCTGTTGCACCCGAATCCAGAACAAAATCGCAGATTTTCTGGGTTTGCGTTTTGATCTGAGGTAATACAAACAACCTCTGATGTCTTTATTTTCCCTTTAAAAGGGTCTGATTTGTGACAAAACTAATACAATCTAACAGAACTGAATCCACAATAGTTTATATAACAATATGTTTAATGTTGATATAAGACTTGTCTCGGTCTTTTTTGATTTCTATCGTTTTATTGTACCATTTAGCGCATAGAATATGCTTTTATTTACAGAAGTAGGTCAGCTCCCTTTGTGATTTGTGATGGTGAATGCAGTCAAGTAGGTCCCTTTAAGTTACATGCAAGGTGAAAAATCAGCAACGACCATCATTATCCTCTGTGATAGAGATGCGTGCATTGAATGAAACCCCACATACAATTAAGCATGCTTTGATCTCAAGGCTTAAGTCAGCGTGCAAAATGCTTTTAGGCCACGAGCCAGCTCTTCCCCCTCCCCCTCGCGGCCTTACCACTCCCCCTCCAAAAAAATGATCATTCCAATGCCACTGGAATATGTCTGGCTCTTCATATTCCTTGTATGAGTTCATAAGATGTTGACTTGAAGAAGCAACAATACAGTTTTGAGATTGATGCAAAGGGCCACAGTGTCTAGAAATATGATAATTTAACCTAAGAAACAATCTCATGACCCATTGTTAATCCTGTGGGATCCAAACATTGAGTAGGGAACCATAGGTTGCTTAAGTTGTTGTTCAAGAAGCTACACTGAAGACTGGAACATGTATAAATATCACCATCACAGAGCCAGTCAAGTGATTAATTTTTTTTAATTCGTAGTTTCTCTTTCCTTCTTGCCACATGTTTGTTCTTCCTTTCTGTGGCAGACATGACATGATGTATATTTAACAAATGGTAAACATTGCTCAAAATATCAAAATTGTTTAAACATCACCTACTATTGGTGTTGTATTCACATACTTCTTTACAAAATATGAGGTGGAAAATGAATGAAAGCTAATAGGTATAACCTTTTAATGTCACTAATTATATGTATACTAACATAAACACGATGTCTCCAACATACAGTAGCCTGGCCTGTATACCAGCCTAACTAACACTGTGGCTGCAGTAACCTGTACACTGTACCTACCAGCTTAAATGAACCAGCCTAACACTGAGGCTCCATATAAAGAAAACATGTGTGGTCGGAACCAATCAGATGCATAAAATCTCATGTTGACACATGTAGGTTATACATATGGGTCTGAAACATGAAAATTAGTCGAAACATTTTTGAAAAGTGTGACTCGGCGAGGAAACGCTGTATCTATATGCGTGGCAGACTTGAGAGAATTAACTTCATGGGCAGCCATTCAAGAGAAGAGTTTGTTAAATTCTGTCATTCAGACCCATTTGTTTTCAGTGCCTTAAGGACACATTTTCATGCAGTTGTTGCTAGTTTACCACATATTTCAGTGTCAAATTTTTCTGTGATCTCAACACTTTCTCTCTGGAGTAACCTCTGGTAATGTGGAACAATGGTTATAAATCAGCAAATGTTAGTTTTTCACTATCGTCATCCATTTTTTATGTTTTTTTTTGCAAAAATGTGAATAAAACTAGCAATTCTCATCCATATTTGATACTACCCTGAAGCGTTTTTTGCAATGGAACATTCAGTTTTGTACATAAAATGCAAATTTCTGAAAGTTATGTCGTAAATGCTTTGATATTTTTCATTACTAAATAGTCTTGTGTTTTAGACCAGGATTTATAGAACCGAATAATTTTCACTTGAAAGTAAAGAAATGAGAGATAACCATTGATTTTTTTTTGTTTTTGTTTTTGTTCTATTTTCCAACAGACTTTCATTGAACTGAAAGACATTAAAGAATACAAGACAAAGAAAGATGTGTTTATGCTGGTTGAATTCAGTAAGTGACACTCTTTACGCTTCCTTGTTTTTTCTCTCTTTTTTCTCTCTTTTTTTTCTCTTTGTGTTCACCATGCTCATTAACCTGTCTGCATTCTGTGTGTGTTTTTGTCCCTTCTGTTACTGTTACTTGTAATTTAGCCTTTGAAGAAGATCCTGCTAGGATCGAAACGTCAGGCTAACTTACTTTTACACATCCTTATTTTTTTGACAGAAATATTTTTGAAGGAAACAAATCCATTGTGAACGTTGCAAAGTAGAACACAATCAACATTTTGATGGTCTTGTGAAACAACCAATCACGTTTAGTGGAAATTGTTCGCTGGCAGTACCTCATCAAGCAAATAACTTGATGAAAATATCTCGCGTAGGATCGAAGTTTATTCTGCGATTTGTTTTGTGATTATAAATATACAATGTATTGATCCAGGCAGGCTTCTCATTCAGCTGGGAATAGTTTTGGACTGGAATGTCAATGTTGCAAACTCTCCAACTGGCACTACAAACCGTGTACCTTTTCATCTCATCGATATTAACCTCTTTGTTTTCACTGAATTTGCAATAATTTGTATAGTAAATGAATTTAATATTCTCCCCTTCTTCCATTCTCAGATCAACAGAGCAAAGGTAACGTCAGGCACAAGTTTCAGTCCAACATGGCCCACGAGATTGGATATGCAATGCTCTGCGTCTTCTCTTACATCGCAACCGCGAAAAACTCGGAAGGAAACACTCGCAAGGAGATGGAGGCTAGAATGGCCGGGAGAAGACGAGAGTTCATGACCACGCCGTGAAGGATGAAAAGGCCATCTGGGTCATGGATCTTCACGATCTTGTGACCTAATGAAGCGTAAAGATCGGTCTTAACGTAACTGTTTTCGTGGAGATATAATCGTCAATTATCAAAAAGTTAACTAACTTACCTGACTTGCTGTGTTGAAGCAGTGTTGCTTGTGCACTCGCCGGGCATTTCATACATCTAGTGTAGAAGCTAGGGAGAGAGTGAGTACTACTCGTGTCAAGGGTCTGGTGCTCAAAACTCACAGCGAGTGGCGTGAGTTTTAAGTTTATACTCACACCATAAATGTTCTTGTAGATCTGCAGATGTTTCCTTGCTACAGGTTCAGGCTCAGCATTCATTAATAAGACCAACTTGTAACACGCAGACAAGTTATAAGTTACATATGACTCTTGCCATCGTAAGAACCAACATTCCGTTCTAATGATCATTTGGAGTGAGTAAAAAAGTGCTCATCTACTTCAAAAAGCCTGTTTAGGGTAAATATATCAAAGTTAGAATGCATGCATGAATGTAGTAGGATCTGCTTCAAAGGCTAGCGGAAACGAAAACAAACTAAGAATACCATTAAGACATCATTCCCTCGTTTTTCAGTACTAGATCGGCCTATAAACATGGCACAAAGCTAAACTCACATACTGTGTATTTTTCACTAGGCTATTTTTTTTTTTAAATTTATTCCAGTATAAATATAAATTGATAAATAGGATAAGAAATACATAAAGGAAACATATAATTACAGTGATTATTTAGAGGTCAAATTTGAAGATATTAAGTATACTAAAGATATCAATACTAATCCCATCTTATGTATTCATACTGCTGATATTGTTATTTACCATACGAAAAAATACTTAATATTAGGATGTGTATTAGGGATATCTAATATTAACTACAGCACAATAGCTGCATGTACATCTTTGAAACAAAAGCTTTCATATTAAAAATAAAATGTTTAACCGTCTCAAAGTGGTCATGTGATCTTGGCTACAATTACCTGTTGATAATTGCTGAGTTAATGTACTGTATTTCATATTTAGCCTCCTCACGGTGATTAAATATGTTGTCCACTCTCTAAAGGTTTACAGAAGGTGAGAAAATTTTCTCACTTTGCAGCATGACAATATAAAAAACCACCCCTCCCCCCCCCCCCCCCCCCCCCCCCCCCCACCCCCACCCAACTTGAGGAATGTGCAAATGACGATTAACATTGTTCAATTTCCGTTAACTCTTCACATGTGCGGACATGAAAGGTTAAGTTCCAAAGAGTTTAGGAGGTCTCGTTAAGAATTTTTTTTTTTTTTCTTTTAGATAATAAAAGTTTAAATTTTATGTTAAATGTAGCAACTTGTTTTGTAATATTCAGGTATCTGTCTTTAAATGACAACCGAAATTGATTTGTTTTATTTATTAAACATAACAATTACATTCAGAAAAATTAGTTTCTGACTGATTCTCTACCATAGTGAATAAAAAAAATGCCATTATATAAACATTTTCAAAGTTTTTTTCTGATTAGAAAACATATATTTATTCCTCTACGTCATCTACTTCAACAATATCCCTTTTTTTCATTCAATAAAGTGCAATGTTTTTCTCAGTCCATTTTGTATCCTTTTCAGGTCGTTTTCATTGGTTCATTCTTATCTCAAAACTGGTTTCAAATTTCACCGATTTTCAACACCAAATATATCATTCATTAAAGGGTTCTACATAAGTGTCACCTCGTACATTCATTTACGATAATAACACTTTCATCATTTATTTTACTCTTAAAATATTTCTCGACAATTAAAAATTATTTTCGGTTGAATAAGTTGTCGATAGGTGCTGGTATGTGTGGTAAAAATTAATCAATTATCTCGGTTATTTTCATTTTGTTTGACAAACATCATTACTTAGATAGTCCAGCTTCATACAAAGTAATTACTGAAGCAGTCTTAAACCTCATTTGTGCAATGAAAAGAACGATTTGCCCCCCCCCCCCACCTGTCCCCCAAAGAATCCCTTTGTGTATCATGCAATGTTCTATTTCATAGAGTTATGATATATAACAACAAAGAATGATATGCAGAGACAGTTAACCCCATAGGAAATAGTGAGAGAGATTTATGCAAAAAAAGAAGAAGAAACCTCAAATGTTCAGTAAAGTGTGTCCACAAGGTAACAATTTGTTATAACCAGCTCTGAAAATCATACGAATTGCATTCTCATGATCTCTTTGTACCGGTGTGATAAAGCAAGTACATACTTCACTTAAGATCAATGTAATGACCATGATTATAACAAGCAACACAAGATTTAGTTTTCATTAAGTGCACAAATGTAGGGATAACTTTACTTCATGGAGAAGTGGACTTGAATTGTTTACTAATTCCTCTCAGGCAAGCATAGTCTGACTATTAGAACAATGCCTCTGAAGGAAGCTTTCCGTTTCGATTCTAAGGGCAAAATATATTCTTGCAATATTAAACACATGCCATATCGGAATTAATGGTTAACGAATGTGATACCTTTCTCATTGCGGTACAAAATCATTTTTCCTTCTTTACCAAAAGGCACAGGCTATAGTGCCTAACTAAACGAAGGCACAGGATATCGTTAATTCTTTGTTGATACTGGAACTATATAAACCACTTGCAATATGATTTTCCTACAGCACAATCTAACAAATTAAATTTTCTTGGCTATTCACAAATGTGCTTTCTGCAAAGTGTGCAATAGGGATTTTTCTGATACAGGTCTATAATTAATTCATTTGTCACATTATTTCATAAAAAAAGAAGGAAAAAATAGACTTTTGGTATTATTCTACATTTAATTGTTCACACATTCATCCTTTTGATATAATATTTATTTATCACAGGTACAGGATTCTGTAAATTATTCTTAGCTTCTTTTCTTTCTTTCTTTTCCTTTTCTTGTCTTTTCTATCAAATTTTTCTCAAATTTAAAAGTTTTTTAGAATAAAGTAAGAAGTGAGCTTGAAGTAAGCAAAAAGAAAAATATTTTGGAAAAAACAAAAGGGATGAGTATATGAATATAAGGCAAGTCATTGGTGAAAGTGTTAAAACCAAATGCAGACACTAAACAATTATTAAATTAAATATTTTGGAAAAACAAAAGGGATGAGTATATGAATATAAGGCAAGTCTTTGGTGAAAGTGTTAAAACCAAATGCAGACACTAAACGATTATTAAATACTTCAAGTTGTATTAGTTGAGACCCAACTGTGGTTTTCAGGGGAGGCTCGCCATATATCCTGGTTAACAGCCATATAGTCGCATTAATATTGCTAAAAATAAAAAAATATATATCGTCCGGCCTGCAAACCAAATTGTCTAGACTTTCTTAAGCACTTTCAGGCCGGTAGAAAATATGACTGTTTTTACGAGATGCAAACTACAAAAGAAAATATTTAAAAAATTGTACACAGCTAGTGAGAATAACTTATGTGTGACTGTTTTGAAAACAGATTATATTTGTAAAACAACAAAAAAATTGCTTGTTATGCCAGATATTAGCCCAACATTCTTCACAGGAAAATGTGTGCATAATGGCACTACATGGTAGCAACAGTTACCAACAGTAACCTTAAAGTGTGTGTTATGTGTTATGTCCTTTCGACAATACGGTCAATTTTAAAGGACAAATGTGGCCTACTTTGCAAGCAAAGAATTACGGTAACCGTATTTCAGACATGCTGATGTGTCAGTTCTTTCATGCTAGATAAAAACTGGTATAATCTCAGTAATGGAAAGGATATGTTTTAAGATGATGTGTAGGCCACTTGTAGTATATGCAATTGTTCTATTAAAGGTTAAATAAAAGGTTTCGAAGCTAGTCCTGTTTAATTTACCCCTCTGACAGATGTGAGAATGTCTCTTGCATAGTGAGATTTCAGTTGTGATTATTTCTTGAAGAGGTTGACTGATGAAGAACGATATCAACTTAATTCAAGCCATTTAATTCCAAGTCAAATAATGTTAGCTGTATTAGTCTTGTCGTTATCATTATTTATTAATTTTTTTATGTTATTTTGTTTGCTTTGAAAAATCTCTCTGAAAACTCTTGCACAAAAATACTAGTAAAATAAAATTTTGAAGCTCGTCAAAAGTTATGGGGTTTTATTTTTCCATTCCTAAGTCTTCATTCCATCTTGTTGTATTCTCGGGTATTGTATTTCTACGATGTGGAAAACTTCTCACCAACATCTCATTGACTTAGTTGTGTTCAATAGGTCAAATATCTCGCAAGGTTTTTAGTTTCCCACAAACTCTGTGCTTATCATTGTCAGCATATGCACGTAGTAAGGCATTATGTCAAAAGTAAAGACAATGAGGGGGCTGCAGCATCCTGCAGCCAGGCTGCAAAGGATTCCCACTGATTCCCACTGTGCAGGTGGGATTGCAGGTGGGATGATTCCCACTGTGCAGGTTCACACAATGATGACTGCTAGACAATACCTATTGTTTGTACTAGATGCAGCCTTGCTGCAGGGGATTTTGCAGCTGACTGCAGCATTTCTGTTTAACATGTTGCATAGCACAACTCAAGGGAAGAATATCCATCTTGACGAGTTTCCTTCAATTATGTTGAGGTCATGACCTTTACCAAGTTAATAAATATTTCCACCCCATCAATATTTCAGTTCAATGCAATTTTAAACTTGACAGTAATTGTAAATTTGAGATTTCGTAAATAAACATGTTTGGCTGCAGCTGTTAAAATAACTGTTTCCCAGTCAGTACAATTTTTCTCTGAAAGCTTTGACGTTTTTTTTTTACTCTCAACACAGGATTGGGATAGATGTATGATCCATAATAACTCATGGGCAGCTTTATTCTATTGGTTATAGCCTATATGTATATATGGGACAAACATATGTTCCGCAATAACTCATGGGTAGTTTTATTCTATTGGTAATAGCCTATGTGTATATATAGGACAAACATATGTTCCGCTATAGCTCATGGGCAGCTTTATTCTGTTGGTTATAGCCTATGTGTATAGATAGGCACAAGCATATGTTCCATAATAACTTATGGGTAGCTATATTCTATTGGTAATAGCCTATGTGTATAGATAGGCACAAGTATACAGTATGTTTCACAATAGCTCATGGGTAGCTATATTCTATTGGTTATAGCCTATGTGTTAAGATAGGGACAAGCACATGTTTCACAATAGCTCATGGGCAGCTTTATTTTGTAAGTTTATAACCTCTGTGTGAATCCTATGTCGTTATGCAATGACATGTAAAGAAGTGATAATATGTAAGTCCAAGTGACTTCAATTTCTAATTTAATTAAGATATAAAAAGGTCTTATTATATCATCTTAAATTAGTCTTTTTTTTCTTCTGTTTTTATTGGGGGGTCCATAATAAAGATGTTTTACTATTGAACTGCCTCTATGTATATACATGTATGAAATCATTATATAATTAAATGTATTAGCATATATCATTGTGTCCATGTTAAAACCTGTCCATAGCAATAGAAATGGCTGTTATCCTATTTTACTCTTTAGAGATCAGGGGTGGGTAAAACAAGATTAAAGATTCAGAGGAATATATATTATAATTGTTGGTAGTACTACTTATAATGAGATGTGTATTTTTTTTCTTTCTTTTTTTCCCCCCTATTTTGGAGTTGGAGCAATACTTTGTCAGATGTGTTATTTTTGTTAATATGTGCAGCATGAATATATGAAGAATAATATATGTGGAATAAAGTACTATTTGTGACAAAAAGTAGTAATTAAGAATCAGTCTGAGGAAACTTGTTTATAGACTGTAAGACATATTGATAGACAGGGGTGGGTGTG
>KN889370.1:32382-43114 GCA_000934455.1 Apostichopus parvimensis | reverse complement strand
ATCATGGACATTGCTATAGTGATGCATTCCTTTGATCATAGATACATTGCTATAGAAATGCATTCCTTTGATCATGGATATGTGATATAGAAATGCATTCCTTTGATCATGGCTATTTGCTATAGAAATGCATTCCTTTCATCATGGATATGTGCTATATATCCTCGGTGCCATGTTCTAATGGGGGATCTCCCAGCCATGCCCTACATCAACAGAGGGTATGGTCGTATCAGTCTTAGACGTATTCTCAGTCAATTCCCCCAAACTGATTTTAACCTTTGAGCATCAGTCAACATTGTCTCTGAAATATACTGGACTTATACCTGCGATGCCTAGTTGATTACTAGTGGTATGTACAATTTCGTTCATAATTCTTGCAGAAGAGATCTTTCAAAACATATTTCACAGCTAGCACATGGATTGAGATCCATAAAATCTTTGGAGATCATGTAAGCAGTTGAGGTCACGCCCATTTGGACCTATATAACAGCACCCCTCGGTAGAAACGTTGAAGATCCCCCATTGGTGATTGATGTTGAGTATATATTATGTTTGACGTTACAAGTAACATGTCCTTAAGGCTGTACTGTAATTGATCAATCATAATGTTAAATGACCATGTTAGGCATTATAAGTCACATATCCTTACTGCAGTATATTCTAATTGGTCATAAATCATGTTGAATACTCATGGTAGACATTGTACATTACACAAGTTCTCTCAATGGTGTGTCATAATGGATTATTTTTGACAGGCCTTTATAACAGATGACTTTAAGCAGAACATTAGTCTTCATATGTCACATTCCAACAAATAAAAAGAGATAGATGTTTCTATAGCAATTCCCATTTTGCAAGACATTAGGCTTTAAACTATAAGAGCTCCAATTAAGGCATAAACTGGAAGCTGATGCCAGCTTCTCAGTGTAGGCCTTCATGTTAATCAATTATTTCTAATAATTCAACCAAAATATGTTGTTTTAACTTCATATGCAATAACAAGACACCATTGGATCGCCTTTCATCCTCGCTAAATTTGTAATGCATTTTGGAAACATGATATTTGAGGAGCCACAAGAGTGTTATATCTTCCACTATTGAGTTTCCTGTTGCATCTGTGATCCTAATGGTCTGTGAGTAGTCCAACCACTTCAACTGACAAACCGCAAATGTTTACAGGGTCATTCTGCAGAAATTAAAAGTGGTAGGGAAAATACAACCTGGGCTGATAGTAGTGATGTTTAATGGTCTACAATATCAATTGAAATTGATTTTGTCACCAAAGTCCCCCTTTAAGCAAGAAACTGTTGTACCACCTTAAGACGATAGCTCATCTGATAAAGTTTCCATCGTCAGAAAAGAATTAAAACTGGGGTAGATCGACCGAAAATTTTCACCAAAATATAAAAATATCGCAACATGACTTACTTGACCCATCGCGTATTGGAAAACAGAGGATACTTCGAGTCCTGAACCCTGTAGAGTCATCCACACCCCGGTAAAATAGCGGATGAGAATAGACGTCCGTGATGTTCAATATTTCACCTGAAAGATGTCAAGAAAAAGATGCCAGTACTTTAATGACTGTTCGAAAATCAAAAGAGAAATTCAGTGTAGCGGATGATCTGACATCGTGGCTACTTGAGTCAGCAGATATAAAAGAGAGATAAAATAAAAAACCCACTTGGAAAGTCTCCCGGTATCTTGATAAATTGAGCACGTCTTCATGACAGAAGATAAAATCTCGTCGTCGTGATATATCAGGGAATTAAAGTTTAATTGTCACTCACCCATCAAAGCCACCCTTGGGATATAATTTACACCCTGTTGATTGCACTGTATTCCCATGGCTGGTAAGTGTACAATCTAGCATATGTATATACGTTAACTTTAGCCGGCTTCACTCACAGGATGGTTTATCGTTAAAACTTCTTCACAAAACTTCAAGTTACTCAGAATATAGATATATATATATCTGTATTCACTATACTTTTGTAGCGGAGGTTGCTGTAAAGTATCTTCAAGAACTGATCATTGATTGGCTCATCAGATCACTGAATGTTCAAGAAGCAATGCCTGCTTCAAGAATATTCATTAAACATTTGATCAGTTTGATTCTTTTTAAGACCTCAACACTGATCACTGATCTGTTAATCAGATCATTCTTTACTCACGAACCTATCACTTATTTCAAAAACCCATCGTTGATCAGTTCATCGAATTGACAGATATTCAAGAATCGATCACTGATTTCGAGCAGTTCCCTGATCGGTTCATCAGACTGGTAATTATTTAAGAACCGATCACAAATTTCTAGCACCGATCTTTAACCCCAAATAAATTTACCTGTTGTAGCAACATGTCCAGCAATTCCCTGAGTTATAGGTATCCTGACTTCACTGGCATCCTAGAAGAAAGAAGAAACATTAATGTGTAAATGATTGCTTTTTACATCAAGGAGGTAATAAAAATGCTATCAGTTGTTTGATTTGCTAGAAGTGTTAGGACTTATCGTATTTGAGAGACTATAGTCAAATGCAAGATATTTCCTACAAAAAGATGAAACATTAATGTGTAAATGATTACACATAGTTGCTACTACATTAAGGAGGTAATAAACATGCTATCAGTTGTAATTTGCTAGAGGTTTGAGGACTTATCGTATTTGAGAGACCTAATCAAAAGCATTATATTTTGATGCGCTAGGGTTTGTCTTTTCTGTCCTGATTTTAAAAATGATATCTTGTATTTTCTTTTAGAGAACGGCTTTGTTAACTTGCTCCTATTGTCAGGAGCACGATATGACTGATTTTGATTTCTCATTGTATTTATACGTCATACATTGATATAAAGCATTAAATATAAAGTGAATATTTTTAAGGCTTGAGAGATATATATAGCACAGATAATAAAGATAAAAGAATGATTAAATTGAGACACCTCTAAAACAAATAAAGTGAATCAATATTAAGTGTATCAGCTGTGTAGCAGGAAAACCTCTCAGGTATTAGAAAACAGCGTCTTCACCATTGACGTACTATGTCTTATTTGTCACCCATTGACAAATGAGGAAAAACAGATATCATTACTCACCCCAGAGATGTGACCATCAAATACCTTAGCCACCAGCTCGTCACTCTCCACAAGAAACAAAGAACACCTTTAAACAAAAACAAAACACAAAAGAGAGTTAAATCTCTCTCATCTTCCCTATTGGAAATACAATGGGTTAGCCATGCTGGAAATGGACCCCCACCCCCCCCCACCCCATCAAAAGCACATTTTTGACTCTTTGACAGATATAAGAGCAAAAATTAAGAATAATTCTGAATAACATTTAATCATATCTCACATGAATTTTCCATTCAAGAGAAAAGACAGACATCCTTACAGCACAAAAATGTCCATCTTACATATATGGGTGTGTCTGAAAATCTCAAATAAAAATACTGACAACTTTCCATATTTAATAAGCTATAGGTAATTAATTAATGGAACACAACTTGGGAAATCTTAGACAATGGAAGAGAACAACAAAATGTCTCCCTGCTGATTTCCCACTTCCGTAAACGACGTATTTAACTTATAACAAATTAAATCAATTGAGAGCTGCGATGGCTTGATTGCTTAAAACAGGGCTCTGTCTTTTCTTCTAGTTCATAGAAAAGACAATATAATATTTCCCTAAAACCCTCTGTGATTCTTAACCAAGGTAACAACAACCTCCCCTGGATGCTGCTAGCATTCAGTCTCCATAGAATAGTAGCACTTCAAACCTCTCCGGTACAAGCACGTGAACCCTCTGATAATGCTAGCACTTTACCACTCATGGATACTCCCACCAACCTTTCAAACACAGCACCTTTAACCCTCAATGACAAATAATAGTACTTTCATATTACCACTTTAACCCTTCCCGATTATACCCTTCCTAGACAATAGCACTTCTTGGATAGAAGCAATTTAACCCTCCTAGGTACTAGCAATTCAGCCTAGGAATGGAGGCACTTCGACTAATCCTAGATACCAGCACTTTTGGTACTAGCACTTCCACTTTAACCCTCCCAGATACTAGCACTTCAACCATGTCCGATACTAGCAATTCAGCCTGTCTAGGAATGGAGGCACTTCGACGTATCCTAGATACCAGCACTTTGGTACTAGCACTTCCACTTTCTCACTTCAACCCTCCCAGATACTAGCACTTCAACTGTTTCCGATACTAGCACTTCAGCCTGTCTAGGAATGGAGGCACTTTGACTAATCCTAGATACCAGCAATTTCGGTACTAGCCCTTCCACTTTCTCACTTTAACCCTCCCAGATACTAGCACTGCAACCGTTTCGGATACTAGCACTTCAGCCTGTCTAGGAATGGAGGCATTTGGACTAATCCTAGATACCAGCACTTTCGGTACTAGCACTTCCACATTCTCACTTTTAACCCTCCCAGATACTAGCACTTCGACCATTCCCGATACTAGCACTTCATCATATCTTGGATACTAGCACTTCAAATGGGTGGCAGCAGCACTTTAACATTCCTGAAAAATAGCACTTCACTGCCACTGCCTTCATTATCAAGTTGACCATCCCTAGTGCTAGACTTTGAGTATCACATGATCAAGGCAGCAATATTGAAATCCAACCAGGTGAAAGTCTACTGGTAAGAAAGAAATGAAAGCCAGAACAAACTCACCTCTCTGCATGGGTGAGATTTCGAGCCTCTTGCATGATTTCCCGGAGGAGTTTGCTAACATCGTCTGTAATAAGAAACAGGAGGAGAAAAAAGGGGTTGGAAGAACATTTCTCGATTTTGCGACAACATGTAAGGGGCATGAGGGTTCGGTTGGACAACTGAGATTAAGCTTGAATAAAATTGCAGATAACCGAGGAATTAGTTCGATATGTAACCAAAATTTGGGTCTTGTCAAATAACTGAAGAGCACTGACACATGCACTGTATCAATAAGATACTGTGTACAATGATGAAGTCGCGACGATGGGTAGGAGTGACCTCCGTATACAGAGTAATTAACAAAAGATAATACTAATTATTTAGACAATTTGGCTCAAAAGAAAATACCATCATGCAGATATTTAGAATAATTATTAAACTGCATCCACACAGATAGTATATAATGTCTCTAGAAATAAAATCACATCTGCGACGTACAAGATACATTCATGTGATGTTCAACAACGGGAACGTCTCTTAAAAATAGAACCACTTTTGTGATAAACGGAGAAATTTGTGTGATGGAGTTCATGTAAAATATACTACTGCACTTTACATGTTAAGTCTTTTTGACACCAATCTAACGGTGCAAATCTTTATCATGAATTGGTTCACTACTTCACCAAGTGTGGAGCCATGGTATAGGTGGAGGGGGGTGGAGGTGTACCCCTTTTTCAGCCCTACACGAAACATTAAAGTTGTTATTAGCACAACCTTGACTGTGGAACGGAGTATCGACCTAATTTATAGCTCAAATATGCCTCTACAACAAAAAAAATTCTGGGAGTCTCAGAGCTCCTCCTTTATCAAATCTTGCATCCACTCTGTTTTTACAACAATTTCATAACTTTTTGGAAAGCTATCCTTTTTTTTTTTGATAAAGGTTAATACTCTACTGTCAGCCACTCTCTGTATGGAAGTTTGACTGTCTACTTTATAGGGGGAAAAAATTATTTCTTTCTCTAGATTATTTATTAATGCATGCCTTTTCTCTCTAGAAATGAGAGCAGAATAGTTTACAAACATTTCAGTTCATCAAGATATTTCATTGCATCTGCATGCTTAATCTTTGCCACGGCCAAATTAAGGATGGAAAACCTCTATCGAGATATCTACAATGACAGCTCAATTTAATAGCAATCTAAAAACAGAAGGGTAACAAGATCTTTGTTTATTATTAATAATTAACTTTACTAACTTGTGGAGAAAATGAAATATTAATCAAATATTGACTTTATATCCAAAAAATGTTATAGTCTTTTACGACTCTTAAACAAAGATTTTTTAAATCAATTATTGGAGGGAAGACTTCTTTGTATCTATTTTTTTTTCTTCATTTATTTGTTTTTCATAATAAATTCATTTTGGAGGTGGGAGTCGATTTTATTTCTCATCTGTCAGGCTGTCAGATATCAGAAACATTGGAAGCAATCACTTACCGCAAGACAAAATGTCGGCAACTCTTTGAAAACTGTATCGACCTTTGGACCAAATGCTTTTATTTGGAAGGTAATCATCAAACAACAAACCAGTAAGAGGAACAAGGAACGAAACGAAACATTTCAAAGACTGTTATTTAAAACCAACCGAAACTTTGGAAAGATGCTTCAAAGAGGACGACTAGCAAACAAAAAAACGTTGCTCGTGGATGAAGTAAGATCGATGATCAAATAGTAGACGAAGCACACGCCACGCAAAGGGATTTATTCCTGTTAGCTATTGCAGTGCAATTTATATATGGTGCAATCAATCTTAGACACCTTCTCAGTGACATCGGAGGTATTTTCCATTTAATGACTGTGGGGTGCCAAGGGTGTAATTTTCAATTTTCATGTTCACATAGCTGTCGAATCGACAACTTCCTCTGTATTTTATTCTCTCGCATAAACTACGGTGTGTTTTAGGGCATCTATGCAAATGATTTTCTACTCTATATAGTCATCAAGAATTTTGATATGAACAGACCTATATCTGTAGAAGAAACTTGCTCACACTGCACGCATCGCTGGTTGATATAATGTGATAATAGACGTTAAGTCGGGTTGATGTTTCACTCAGAATATCTTTCCAATGTGGTATGGTTTTAAGGGTTTCACTTTAACTAATGCTTCCTCGGAACGGAGACTTCAAACAGAGAAACAAAGGACCTTCGTGAATTGCCTTCAAACATGGCCTGTAAACTTTGTTTTAACCGAAAGTTTATCAAGTAAAATGGCCGAAAAGGATTAAGACGACTTCTGCTCAAGAATTTCACAAAAATGGCAGAATTTGGTGAGAGCGTTTAATTTATCCTGAAATGACGAGCAAAATTGTGAGTCCTCTACAAGTATTGTTAAAGGAAGGTTTTTAGGTAAAAGTTTCGTCTATTATATGTAATAGTCCCCCCCCCCAAAAAAGGAGATGAATTTGAGTGCTAGTAGTATTTTCCCTAGTTTTGGTTTCCAGGATAACTAACCTTCAAATGATGCTAAAATGTTTGAAATGTTCCTTTAAGTTTAAATTGACGATGATGTTGGCTCCTCAGAGCCGATCTACAGTACTGTACTGTACAGAGCAGACCTACAGTACTATATAGTACTGTAAATGTTAATCTATTGTTTTATAAATTCCAATAACTCTAACCAAAACATGGTTTAATATGCATATGAACAACAGGGCCCCTTTGGATGACATGTTAATTTGTGCTTCATTGTGAACATGTCATCTGAGGCTATGAAAGTCTAATAGGTTTTCCCATTGAGCATTGTTGGCACATGAAGAACTGACTTGATGGTCTGTGTGTTAGACTATATAGTCCAGTCACTTTAACTGATGAACCTCAGCTATTTAAGGAATCTTCTCTTAAAACTGAAATAGTATTATAGTAATATAACCTGGACTGATCGCTGTGATTTTTAAGGATATATGACAGGTCAAAATAGATTTTGTGTATAACGTAAAAGAGGCAAAGTAAAACTAACGCAAACGTATCAAGTTAGCCGTATGTAAATCAAAAACTTGGATCAAGTGAATAAATGAATAAATATTGATTTGCAGCTATTGTTTTCCTATGTTAGCAAAAGAATTGGAACAAAATGGAATGTAATAGAAAGGAAAGGAGTGGAACAGAATGGAATGGCATGGAACAGAATGGAATGGAATGAAATTATTGAAAGAAAAGAAGCAAATAAAGTGAGAAAAAAAGCTGTGAATTAAAAATAACTTTAAGAAGCATAGCAAGAAATAACTGAATGTGAAAGTTCCTCAAATTGTTCAAAGGCCTAGCATGATGAAGGTTTCACCAGTGATTAACAGTATCGCTATGTGTTACCTTAAATTTGAAATTTGGATGACTGATCAAAACACCCACAGGGTCTTATAATATCATAGCTTGACACTCTTTGATTGAAAGACAGAAATATCGCACAGATCAGGTCTGCACTTACGCCACACCCGACAATACTACAACAAAAATGCCAACATTGAACAAGATTGGCAGGAAACAAACACATGAGATAAAATCATGATCAGTCTCAGCATTTTGGAACAATTTTGTGAATAGCCAAGTTGGTTCGGGGGGGGGGGGGGTCAGTGAGTAATCTGATCCCATTATTACATCTTACAACCACTCTATCTTGATAAAACTAAAGTTGCTTAGCCCTTGCCCTTGTCTTAATCTGGTGCAGATACTCAAGGGTCAAAAAGAAGTTTAAAGTTAAGAAAATAGCAGTATCTGTGACATCAGTAAACTTGGGAAAGTTGACAGTGAGATCTAATTAAAAACAGTTCACCAGATGAAACTGTTAAGATAAACTAAAATGTACATCTTCTGAAACTGACATTTCCAATGATTTCTGGGGCCAAAAATTGTACTAGTTATTCAAATGATGTGAGACATTTGAGTTAAGGAAACTATCACAACTAAAATATTATATCTTGTGCAACACAGCAATAATGGCTTGAATTTGTTTGCTAGAAGTCCTAAAAATATTATAACTAAAATTGCAGCATTTGATAACGGAAAGTTTAATGCTGCAACGTTTGAGAATACACAGCCATCAAAAGAGTTATTTTCAATTTATATTAAAAAACTCAGCTTCGAGGAAAATCACCTCACAGAGCACAAATGAGTGATTTTATGTGTCAATTTTGAGGTATTTGAATATTTTTTCGACCAATCATAAAGTCCTATGGTTCTGTGTACAGATACAGCAAAACAGCCTAGTATTTGTGAAGCAATCTTCCCGCTTTGCATATTGTTATGCAATTGCATGTAAAATATTCCTCTATCTCAGGCTGAAGAATATTAAACAGCTTTTAAAGATAAGAATGGACATTAACAGAAAGCCAAAAAGGTTTTCAAGTGTGAACAGCAACAATGAACTGAACTTACAAAAATTGAAGCAATATATAACAGCTTTCAGAATTCGAGAAACAGCAACAGCAGCACCATGGCAACGTGTTCATACATACAGGTCTGGCTCAGGGAACTGGTATCCGTGGCTTGCTCTATGCAATGAATGCTTAGAGTGGCTGCTGACCAATCCAGTTGCAGGTTGCTGTTTTTCTTCTTCAACAGAGACTGGCATGCCGCTGATCCAACATTTGCTCTGGTGACTTGAGTCCCCTTTGCCTGGCAGGCGTTAGCCGAACTATCCTTATAGCTGATACTGTGCCACGCTCGCTGCGAATTAGTGTCATCTACTAAGATGGAGGCCAGGTTCCGCCAGAAGGGACCGTCCATTATCACGTCTGTGTCAGATCGTGACTCCAATGGCGCGGGACTGCGGCCGACTTCGGAAACGGTTTGGGCAGAGGCGATTCCTCCTACGCCCTCTGACGTCTGAGGAGGGGCATTGTCCTCGAGTGACAGGAACCGTTGCTGATCGGATGTTGACGCATTGCTATCCCCAGATGGGGCCTGGCTGGAGGAGTTTGCATCTGAGTAGGCACTGTTGCTCGGCGAGGATGATTCTCTGGATTGATTATTAACAGGCATGGGATCAAATGACAACTGATTCAACTGAGACAGGGCCGCTAGAGTGTCCTTCTCCATTTCCTGCCAGAGCGGCGATGACTGCGGCACCGCCGCTGACGAGAACGTGAAAGCAGGTTGTTCCTCTCGGGAGGATGAACCGGTCGCTGCATTTCCATCCTCTCGTTCTCTCTCCTGACGTATCTGACAAGCTATCCTCTCCTGCGCGAGAAAGTCCATAGACTGCTCTTCCTTAAAGGGGGGTAGATTAATGCGTGCATTGGAGGAAAGGTTACGACCGGGGGAGCGGTCTACGTCGGTAGAGGACGAGCAGACAGAGAGACATGCAAGGATGGCTTTTGGAAATGGTGCGAGAAGGTTAATGTTAGCATGAAGAGACTGCAGTTCTAACGGACATTGAGACCAACTTACAACATCAGCTTGAAACCTACCTAAGTGAGTGAAAAGATTCTTGGCAACTTGAAGCATGGACTGTGGATTGGGAGAAAGAAATATAAACAGAATGATTAATAAACAAAATAAAATTACAAAAAGTATGTTGCAAAACTTACTCATTCTAGTCAACTTTGATACATTCTTCAACTTTTATCAGTATTTTATTTTATCACAGCCTTATCTTTCAACTTCTGAGGGAAACTTATAAATTTAGAAAGCTTTGTTGGAGGTTGTTCACTAGTGAAAAAATTAACAGCTTCTTCTTACCTTCGTTAGTGAACTACAAAGCTAATTACAAACAATATCCCCTTGGAAGCACACACATACTTATAGTGTTTAGCTCTAAGGTAACATGTTTTTCATCATACCGATATTCCTTCTCCGCAAGCCCATCCATACGCATTTCACCTTTGCATTCCCTGCAGACTCTAATAATACATGAATCCATTTCTTTTTTATATTTATCAAATTTTAGTTATGCGGAAAAAGGAATTACAACCACAGGCCTTGTTTGGATATGAAGGGGAAAAAAGTCAAAACAAAGTAGTTGGGCACCTCTAAATGAAAGTAGAAAATAAGTGAAAA
>KN889370.1:13166-23389 GCA_000934455.1 Apostichopus parvimensis | reverse complement strand
CCCCCCCCACCATATCCATCTTCAATTTTCAAGCCATGGAAAGATGACACTAATTTATTCCTTATGTACAACACTCACTTTTCTCTCTTCAGTGCAAAAACTGTACCCAATATAAACTCAGCTGATACCCCCTCCCCACTCCCAGAAGCTAGACATACCAGCCCTCTTCACTTAAACCTCATTATGCATTCAATCTCGACAGACTAAATCAAATTTTTTTATACTTGTGTCGTAGGAAGTAATCACACAACCATGACAATGAACATCTTTATTTTCAGGCAAATTCCATACGTGGGAGATATCACAAATTGAGTGTTCCTTCACACCCAAGGCAGAAGACTTGATCAAGTCTAATATGACATCATTGAGCCTCATCGTGTGCTTCAATTTTTTTGTTTTTTCATGTTTTCTTGAATATATTTTACAATATTTATTGTCTATAATGAAGGAGGATTTTCCAACTGCTGAATCACTGCCTAAAGATGGCACCGGTTTCGCTGTTAACATTTGTAAAATAATCTGCCTGAACATGAAAAACAACGAGAAAGTAAAAATCCTAGTGACACTACATGATTGACATCAAAAGATTTGCAACACGACAGCCGCCGCCCATGTACTACATGTAAACTAGGATATTTCCCCAAAGGGAAGGACAATCTTTCTGCTTGGCTGTTACGGGGAGAAGGTCAAAATGAAAACCTTGTTCAAATAAATAACCTTAGGATGGGACTTGGGTTCGTGTCTCCTTTTCCAAAACTCGACCAGACTTACCTCGCTAATGTCTTGTTGAGTTAGAACCTTCTTCTCGACCACAACAGAGTTGAAATATGTCAGGGGAATCTGTCAACAAAATTGAAAAAGCAGTCACTTGATATTTTAAAGAAACACCGATACCTCATCCTGCAGGCAGAGTTAATGTAATTTATTCTTCGTTTGGGTCCGACCGTATACATTCTCCTCTCTACTCTCTTCTCTTAACGAAACAAAATGAATTATTAACGAGCATTATTATTTCATACTGATGAGGTTAATCAATCACTACCTCTACATCAGGTGTAACATATAAAGGATCACCATCTGATAGTTTTGAACCGAGCAGATACTGATCGCTATTATTCAGCTAGTATCATGTTCATTTTCTAATCCCATCTAGTAAACTAGGCCGCTAAGGTATCCATTTCAGAAGATGAATGAAACAGTAGCAAGACAGAACACGAAATGAGGAATCCCTCCGTACAGTAGCACACCTAGGAATTCATTTCCAGGGTGTTTTGCATTCATTTGGCATCCCTAAAACCTTTTTTAAATTTAAGAAAAAGAGGAAAAAACTTGTCTGGTTTAATTTTGCTTCAGGCAGATTCTTCTAGGAACTGTCCAAATATTCAAAGATGAAATAGGGGAGCGTTTAAAGTTGATGTCTTGGGTCAATGACTGGTACTTGAGTGTGTTCCAATACCATAGCATTGTCCTTTATTAATGATCTGATAGACTGTTATTTTTTTTCCCCCTGTACAAGCTTTGCTCGCATTTGAGGACACAAGGGGGATCTGATACTACCAAGTTGAACAAGATTGTAACATGAACACTGAGTGGGGGATGGGGGCGGGGGAGGGCGTAACCTGCCCTCATCCATTCTGAATAAGCACAGACTGGTAAGAATCTAAGGCCTTGTTCACACTTAAGAACGCACCCATTCTGCAAGGCCACAAGGGCGATTAATTCCCTTAGTGAAAACGCTTGCGTACTTCTACTTCAAGTGTGTGTACGGTCTTAAGAATAATTCTCCTTTCAGGGTTTTCTTCAACCCCCTCCTACGGTCTTAATAAATGTAACGTCAACGGTGGCGAACTTAATGGTGACCGGAGATTTCTGGTAAGTTTATATAATATCTGCTCTGTCCAGTTGCAATTGGGAGGGTATTTCTAAATGTGCAGTACGTACGTGTGTGTGTTTGTACACATATCAGAATGCTGCCTTTCTTAAAGGAAACACTACCAAACGACGCTATACCTGAACCCAGTTAATTTCTTTGAACAGATTCGACCAACAATGCTGAAAAGCTGCCTTTAAGGTTGTGAGACGAAAACAACTGACAGAAGTGGCCAAAATTGGTAAGTTTATGTTCATTTCAGAATGGATGATTTTGGGTTCGGTTGCTACGTCAGTTAGTAAAAGGCTAAAATGAAGTTACAATAGCCTGCGCATATACCTTACTAGGTCTTTAAACCTAACATTAAATGCCTTAGATGTTGGATTAGCCTCAAATATCACATCAGCAGTAAAACACTGATTAGCAAGATTGTTTGCTCATCCATTTGAAGGGTTTAGAAGAAATTTGAATCTGGGTTAATGTGTAGTGGTAATGGTACGGAGTGGTTCGAGTACAGGATACTGTTTATGTGCGATGATTGAACATTGCAGTGCAGTGGTGTATGGAGTAGTACGTACTAGTACAACACATAAGACAATGGCAAAGCACAGGAAAAATGTAAACAGCTGATATGACGTTCTCACGCCTGCGCAGTATATTAATCTCGCAAGCAGACTTAATACAAAATTCACTCCTTCTTAAATGTGAACGAGTCTTGTTCTTAACTAGATGATCCTCCTCGCGGACTTAATATCAATAATCGCCCTTGTGTTCTTAAATGTGAACAAGGCCTACACCTACATGTGCTGTAACAACAAAACTAGCTAATTGATTTGTAAACAATCATCATGCGTATATTGTTCTTTCGTCGAACGGTGAACGGTCGAACGGCCGCCCATTCTTAACTGTTGATAGGTCTGGGGTCAACTTAAATATATAACCTCCTCAAGCAAAAATGAGATCGTGATTCTCCCCTGGATTCTCAAATGTAAACATGGCCAAAACTGTTTATTATTAATAAACTTAGAGACTTACAAACGGTGCGACATGGCTAAAAGCTTCCTCCCCGACTCGCTTGTTTGATCTAAGAGTTGTGAGAGCAGAAGTTCCAGAGGAAGACCGAAGAAATAATGAAGTACATAGCTCAGAGCACAGGTTGATCTTTACAACATGATCATTAAACAACCCAAAGGACTACAGCTTCCTCTCAACAGATCTTAACATTATTTACTCTATAATTTGATTAGATAGAAATCTTATAAAGTATAATGATAAACTTCAAAGAACATCTAAATAAAATGCTGTATAGATATATATATGTTCTGGATTTTTCAACTCAAAAAGATTTCAATTATATATTTATTTGCCTTTGTCGTTTACCTTTCATTTCATTAACATAAAGTCTGTTCAAAGTATCTCTTTTGAGATCCGGCTTTAAGAATCACAAATGATTTCGAGTTGGTTAGCATCATGTTTGATATCTAGAGTAAGGCAAATATGCCACCAAAACAGAACTAGTATTGTTCAATACAGGTGACGGACGCCTTCAGTGGAATTGCGACCTTCCTTGCCGGTTTCGGGCCTCTGGGTGTGCAGTTGGCATGCATGGCCTAGTGGTTAGAATGTCCGCATGTAGGGCGGGAGGCCCGGGTTCGAATCCCAGTGGAGGCTGGAAGTTTTTTCACTGTTCTGGATTTTTCAACTCACAACAATTTCAATTTTCTATATTTCTATATGTGCGCATACTTAATTTCATTTGTAGGAGTTTATTGCATTTGTATGTACAGGCACTGTCATTCCTTAGTACATTTAACATTTGCTTAGCGCCTCCTTCTTCAGTCTGTTAACGCCACCCTTGTACCTGTTGGACTCTAGCGGACATTACGAGGGGAGAAGAGAAAGCCGCTACCTGATAAAATCACGCATTGAGGATATATAAATGTCGCCATCAACTTCAAGAGCACACAATAGAGCATGTATGATGATAGAGACACTCATACAGCAACAGCGACCATTTGTAGGAGAGTATGGAAGTATTCAAATTTAACAAGAGAAATTACTGAGAGGTGCGTGACATGTATCACAAAGTTCATACTTTTTAATCGACCTTATTTCATATCGATATTAGATGAATTAAATGTCCACGGGTCACAGGCAGTGATACTAACACGAACAGGTTATTACATTTCTGGTTTGTCAACAAACCAGAAGAATCAAACGCATTTGCGGACAAAAAATGCGGACAAATGCAATTTCTAGTTACATGTGAATATATATATATATATATATATATATGGAAATCAAGAAAATTATGATCTAAACTAGATCAATTTTATCACGAAAGAGCCCTTTGAAATGAAAAGCACAGAAACGAAACCAATCATGAACGATTATTTTTAACACAAAATGAAAGCGAAATTCAAATTTTTGCAAAATTTTTCATTTCATTGGAAATATTCTACTGTCAGCCTCTTCTCTTGCAGATGTAATCTGTGCAATAAACTCCACAGGATGGACGTTCCAGATGAATATGTTTTGATGTAAACACAGAATAAATTTGATGCTGTTGAATATTCTTGTGTACAAATTTTGAGATCATCACTGAAGTTTATTTATTATAATGGTATTAAAAATTATATTAATGTTCTGACTGTACAAACTACTTTAATATCATATGTTTGCCTAAATAGTGAAGCCCTGAAAAAAAAGAAGCCCAACACATTTCAATTACTAAGAAATGAATGCATTACCTTAAAATACATCCTTCACAAACCATACATGTATAACATTATGTACAAGCAAAGATGTGGATAATGGTTGACAAAAATCCAATAATACATGCAAGTTGCACATAGCATTTTTCCACAACTTTTCAAGTAGCATTTTGCTGCCCAATATCAGTTAGATTGTGCCCAAACAAAGCCAAATAATTGCAATCATTGCCCCCCACCCCTCCCCCCACACCTACCAATGAGGTAGTCTTAATGGGTTTATTGTGCTAATCCCTAACGATAAAAAATGCTACAGAATAAACGTCTGCAACTGTTTATGAACTCTTGCATAATTTTCATACAGCTATAGATGATTCAGTTCGTAAATCACAATCTCTTAATAAAGTATATACTTAATAATAGATTACATTCATGATTATCTATACAATTATTCCTTTCCAGCAGATTAAAACCTAGATGCACAACGAGAGCTAGATGAATGAAAATGATGTGAAACATGCTAAAGTCATCTTTCGCTGAGATGATTGCTTTTAATTATTCAAGTTTGATGCAAGCAGATTCTAGTCCACATACGTAATGAAATCTCTGCTTTAAGAGAGGACACTGGAAAGTTTTTCTTCGCTGTTGAAACGCTTGTGCTGTAATGTCAAGTCCGTTTCAAGTGATAGACAGGCAAAAGATATCTGGTTATCAGATAGCTATAGCAGTGATGGAAGGCCCCCCGAGGTCTCATCCTAATCACACTGGAATCTTCTGATCCAGCTTATTTTTTGGGAGGGGGGTCATAGTGTTTTTAATTGTTTTATGTTAATTATAATACACATGCTGCCTTCACAAAAATTAAGAAGGAAGGAATTGAGGGGGGGGGGAATGGGGAGGGGAAAGGTATAAATTTGCATGTTATAACCAAAGGCAACTGATGATAAACAATTAAACAGAAAACTGAGTTTTAATTGTGTTGGCTTTGATTACCAAGGTAATTACCCAAAGTTTTAGGGAAGCTGTGCTTATAAGAGAGTTTGTCTCATGCTTTTAAGAGAGAAAATAAACCTCATAAATATGAATATGTTCACATTAAGTACTATATTTGCAAAGAGGAGACTGTGTGCATTGTTACCATGGCAACAACAGTAGTTTTCACAGCCTTCAATGTAAAGGCCACTTTAAGGTCTACGGACACCTATCAACAACATTGTCCAAATCAATCTAATAGGCTGAAAAAATCATGAAAATAGCTGCAACTCCAATAAAAATCCATCAAGGACTGACCACTTTACAAGTCTTTTCTTAATTCTAGTTTTATTTATGAATAATTATTATAGCTTATTCAGCACATTGATGATGTATAGGGAGTGACTGCCTAATTTTCGATTATGTTATCCTTTTGTTTTCACAACCTTTGTTTCAAGAACACTGAACACAGGTTTCGTGGCCTAGGATAATTTTCTGAAATATTCTGTATTTTTTGAAGAGAGGAACATCAAATTATGCAAATGAAATATTTGAGCATGTAATTAGTGGTTAATTTATTAAGGTCTAAAATCAGAAATTTTGATGAGTGCAACACTCTAAGTCATAGTTTGCACAAATTTAATGAGTTTCCCAGATTTATCAAAACTTCAAGTGTGTATATCTTGAAAATGACTGGAGCTTTTACCAAAAATTTCAACAGATTTTGAATTAGATTATCATGCAAAACACAACAAATGTACTGAATATGGAGCAATTTGGCTAGGTGTCCATAGTATTTTAAGCAGAATCTGAATTCAGTCAATCTTTGTATATAATTCATCTTTAAAAAAAATATAAATAAAATTCAAAACATTATTTTAATCTACATTGGGTATTAATCTTAATGGTATTTAAATTACACTACATTTAAAGGCAACCTTTAGCTAGGCATTTATTAAATTTCAATTTTTCTATGTAACTATATCTTGTTATTTAATATCTCAAACCTTTCAGTCATGTAAGGAAGATAATGGTATCATTTACAGTACTGGTGCAATTACTGTTCGGTATCACACATCTCCGATCTAAGAAACTTATAATCCTATACATAAATTGAGACGGATTATACCGTCAACACTACACATGCTGATGTAAAGGCAACTGATGATTTCAAAGAAAAAATTGCAGTCTAAGTTTACAGCTGAATAAAAACATCAGTTTTCAGAATTTACAGTTTGAAAATTTGTGGCATAATTACACAAGCCACAGGTGGCAGTTTTTCTGCAATTCTGAACATATTATTATTATTATTCTTATTATAATTATTATAATCTTCTATTTTTTAGCAATACGACACATTAAGAATAAAATTATGTCCTTAAGTGTCGTATCCTTCAAAACTGCAGGGATGCAGTCAAGTTTATCAAATGAGTAACATACCTAGGAATTGAAGGACATTATTTTCAAGGTTACAAATTTCTTTATTGGCTTCTTTAAATAATTACAAGAATCGTTCTCCCTTGTCTCTGTCGTAATTTACAACATGTTGTAGTATAACAGTTATGTTGTAGTTTAACAGTCATGTTGTAGTTTAACAGTCATGTTGTAGTTTAACAGTCATGTTGTAGTTTAACAGTCATGTTGTAGTACAAGTCATGCTGTAGTATAACAGTCACCTTGTAGTATAACAGTCATGTTGTAGTATTACAGTCATGTTGTAGTATAACAGTCATGTTTTAGTATAACAGTCATGTTGTAGTTTAATAGTCATGTTGTAGTTTAAGTCATGTTGTAGTTTAAGTCATGTTGAATATAACAGTCATGTTGTAGTATAACAGTCACGTTGTAGTTTAATAGTCATGTTGTAGTTTAAGTCATGTTGAATATAACAGTCATGTTGTAGTATATAACAGTCACGTTGTAGTTTAATAGTCATGTTGTAGTTTAAGTCATGTTGAATATAACAGTCATGTTGTAGTATAACAGTCATGTTGTAGTTTAATAGTCCTGTTGTAGTTTAAGTAATGTTGAATATAACAGTCATGTTGTAGTATAACAGTCATGTTGTAGTTTAACAGTCATGTTGTAGTATAAGTCATGTTGTAGTTTAAAGTAATGTTGTAGTATAACAGTCATGTTGTAGTATAACAGTCATGTTGTAGTTTAATAGTCATGTTGTAGTATAAGTCATGTTGAATATAACAGTCATTTTGAAGTATAAGTCATGTTGTAGTATAACACATATGCCACCTCTCAAAGAACCTTCTCTCCCTTGTGATACCAGTAACTCAGAGCAAACCTAACTTTTGACAACACATTGATGCAAACTGGCCTTACACATGTTATATGATTCCCACTTAAAGCCGAGTGACTATGTCCAGGAATCGTCTTGAACACTGCTACATATGTCTTAACTCAGCTAGTGAATTTGCCTACACTTGTTCGCGTGGAAACCATTACACAAGATTCATCTGAAGTGTATGATATTGTCGCATCCATATTTTCTCGCAAACCATAGACAGAATTTGATAATCGAGCTCGACAAAAACCTATCCCAACTGTTTTTGTTCAAGAGATAACTATTAAGTTACTTACACCCATGGCAATGCTATCAGGCAAAATTGTCATTTTTTTTTCTCTTTATCTTTCTCATAGAAGAGAAGAATCAATTTCAACAGAGTCTGAAGACATTTTACTTTGTGAATGTTGACAGCTGTGTGGGATTACATTTAGTTGATGAAGAAGAACCCAGTCAGTATAGACTTTATAAGTTTAAGTAATTACTTTTCTGTGTTGATACGTCTTCAGCACACACATAACAAGTAGTATTTTCTCCTCCATTATTCCATACAGGGCAAGAACTTTGAAAGATTTCTTTTTGGTTGTCAAAAAAAATAAAAAAATGTAGAAAATAACAAAGAATGGCCAATATCTACACTTAAGGAGAGATGTGTGGGTTTGGCGAAAACAAACAACAGTTTTGGACGGCAAAACTCACCTTCGAGTGGATCATAGCCCTACCACTATTTTAGTTTTATTTCAGTCTCTCCAAAGTGATGGAGGGTGATTATACCAATTTAATAATTTTACCTATTTGGAGAGGGGGAGGGGGGGGGTATTTAGTCATGTCAATGCATTCTGAATTTGACGCAGACAGCTTGTTTGTCCAAACAGAAATTTGGTCGTCTCTGACGGCCATTAATAACTTGCCATGTCGCAGATTAAAAAAATATAATAAATATCTGCCATGAAGCTGAAGTTTATAGAAGATTGATAACCTGAGAGTCAATCTTAGTTATCTACTGCCGCGAGCAGATGTGGAGTATTTACATACGTTTATGATAGAAAATAAACATTATTACCAGGAGAGGGATTATACATTATGACTCAAGTTATCTCTGTTTTATTTTCCAAAGCAGATGAAGACAAAAATTAGGACTGTTGCTGAATATATTAAGCAGATGGCGATGCACAAGAAAAAATGTAGATCCCCCCACCCTTTTTGGCACCGTGTCAAATGTAGGAGGTTGAGGGGGCTGCAGCATACTGCAGCTAAGCTGATCAGGATGTAGTCTTTTGTGCAGTGCAGTTTCACATAAAAGACAATGTTGGTCTAGTCTTTGATATTGATTCAGCTTTGCTGCAGGAAAGGTTGCAGCTGCTGCAGCTGTTCTTTTTCATATGGAGCCTTTAATATTACTTACTTAGTAAAATATGGACTGTAAGACCAGTTTAGCACTCAGACCGGTTAATCATCTCCTTCACTTGAGCGATATGCATACACATAAGACACTTTATGTTCTCACATAACATGTTTAAAACATATATTACAAATCTGTCATGGGAAAAATGGTGTTTGATTTCCGGGCATTACAGTTCCAAATGTTACTATTCCGTTTGAATTATGACTAGACTCATTATGCAATGTCTACCTCATCCTTTTGTCCTCGTAAATGTTTCACGTGGAAACCGTTGAGTGTAGACTACCGCAGCACTCCCAAATGACTCTGTTAGAGGGGAAATTTAATATATTCCGATTCAGTTAGAATCGGTAGTTTTACATTTTGGGGGGGGGGGGGGGTTACTCCAGTCACATGTCAAGGAATACTGAAAACCAATTTATTGCTTTAACGTATTGCACATGTTTCTTTTCATTTCCTTTCAGATTTCAATGCTGTCTTAACATTCCTTTCATGAATATGCAGAAACATTTTGATGGAACTTTAACCAAAAGTAAAAAATTAAAAATATCCAACGTTCCATATTTAAAAGCCTGGGGGCCCTACAGATAATTTCTGATATTAATGTCATACCCATATTCTTGTATTTTCTGCATGTGTTCATGCATGCATATTAATGTCAAATGCTACGCTATAGTTAGTCAAGCTTTATAAACAACAATATTTCTATTAATACAAGCCTCATTAACCACAGCAATACCATGTGACATTGCATATAAAATCTACAGATTTCGTGTAGGCAAAGGGAGCGGTGTCTATAGTTTTGAAAATATTTCAAGATCTTTTTTGTGCAGTGCAGATAATTTCTGATATTAATGTTGTACCCATATCCTTGTATTTTCTGCATGTGTTCATGCATGCATATTAATGTCAAATGCTACTATATAGTTAGTCAAGCTTTATAAACACCAATATTTCTATTAATACAAG
>KN889369.1:14795-25365 GCA_000934455.1 Apostichopus parvimensis | reverse complement strand
GTTGATGTCATCAGTGAATCATTTCTTTCCCCCGAAAACTTGATTTTTGCTTCAAAGGTGATACATTTGGAATGTTAGTTACTAGGCAGTTATTGAACCATTAATAATGGATGGCATCATGAAATGGATCAATATCTCATCCTGTACACCTGTACTTGGAAAACTTGTTCGATTATGCTCCTCCCATTTAATTGAGAGAAAAAAAATCTGGAACCACATTTACTATAACATACGTTTTCCCCTTTGTCTCTTCCATCCTTAATCTCTTCATTCCTATTAACAACTTTCCCTCCCACCCCTCCCCCCCCCCTTCACCCCTTCCACATTATCTTTACAAATGCATGTCTTTCTCCCAACCACACCCCATTAAGTGTCTAAGATTTATCAGGGAATGATGTACATAGCAGTGTAGGGAAAACAATGTGCCACCCTACCCTCCCCAAACTATCTCCTCTCAAACATTTTTTTGCAACAGAGCAAAGGAGACGTTCGATAGCCATGATTCAGGTGCGGCGATTGGAAGACTGCCATAGGTCTCCTTGTTGCGAAGTCTTGGTCAAGACGTTTGTTCTATATATTAATATCGTCGAAATATAACACTAACTGTTGTTAGGGTGCACTTATGGAATGCCATGTTAAAATTTATTCAATAATTAGAGATATCTTCAATTAATTTTAGATATCTTGAATTAAATTAAAGATATCTCTAATTATTGAAGATATCTTCAATACAATTTGAGAAATTGCATTGTCGATATCTTAAATTTTATTTAAGATATCTCAAATTGATCTAAGATATCAAGAAATAAGTTAAAGATATCATAAAAGGAAACATTAATTAAGATATCTCGAATTGAATAAGAGATATCCAAAATTGAATTTGAGATATCAAGAAAAAATTTGATATATCCAAAATTGAATTCAAGATATCAAGAATTCGAATTAGAGATATTTAAAATTGAATAAGAGATATCTGGAACTAATGTTAAAATGGCGTTTCATAGGGAAATTTTGTGTATCTCTAATTGAATTTTGGATATCTCTAATTCGAATTTTTGATATCTCTAATTCAATTTTGGATATCTCTAATTCGAATTTTTGATATCTCTAATTCAATTTTGGATATCTCTAATTCGAATTCTTGATATCTCTAATTCAGTTTTGGATATCTCCAATTGTATTCCAAATATCTCTAATTCAATTTTAATAATCACTAATTGTATTCCAGATATCTCTAATTGAATTTTGGGTATCTCTAATTCGAACTCTTGATATCTCTAATTCAATTTTAGATATCTTTAATTCGAATTCTTGATATCTCTAATGCAATTTTTGATATCTCTAATTGTATTCCAGATATCTCGAATTCAATTTTGGATATCTCTAAATCGAATTCTTGATATCTCGAATTCAATTTCTGATATCTCAAATATGTTTCAATTAGAGATATCTGGAAATGAATTAGAGATATCTGGAAATGAATTAGAGATATCTGGAAATGAATTAGAGATATCTGAAAATGAATTAGAGATATCTGTAATTATTGAATAAATGTTAAAATGGCGTTCCATACGCACTCACATTAATTGTTACTTGCAAAGTAAAAGCAGAATGCTAGGGTCTTGAAGAAGACTACTTCTTGGGTGCCTCCAGCATTATATTTGTTTAGCGCCATCAGCCCTGTATAATATATTTGCACTAGCGCCATCAGCAAGGAACAACATGGAGGAACCCGAAAGTTCTTTTGAGCCTGACATTTTACACCCTGACATATCACACCCTGAAATACTAAGCAAAGAAACGATACTAAAACTGTTAAGAGACGTAAGGATCAGTAGCTTTTGCTTCACGTAGTTGTTGGTTGCTGTCGATCGCAAATCTGCCATTTTGATCGTTGTTACGAATACTAACTTGGTTATAACGTTAGGCTCACGTTAGGTCTAAGTAACTATACTAATTACTATAGCCTAGACGAGAACTAACAAGTAACATTCAGATGGGTAATTGTGTGGACGTGAAGTTGCTTTGATGCAAAATGGTGCTATATTTTGAAGCAATGTTTCAGAATTTTCGACTGTACAAGTTGCACCGCCTATATACTGTATGTTATAGGTTTATGTCTGTAGGCCTACTTTTGCAATGTATGCAAATTGTCTGTCAGTGGGGGAAGGTGGTGATTGCGCCCCCCTGATTTTTCTGGGGGTCGAGGTCACAAAAAGTATACATGGTTGCACCCCTGCCAATGTATACAACTGTATTGCAAATACTACAGCCCACGATCGTATATTTGTGCTAACCATACTCTCCTATAATATTTGGAAGTTGTTACTGGTCATTCCATTCAAGGCATTGAAGACTCGCCCCAAACTGCGTGCCACGCTCTGAAAAAGTTCACTTCCATTACTTGTAAGTGAAGTTTTCTGCCTGTCGCTACAAAATGCAGACAGTAATGAAACGTGATACCTTGTTATCTTTAGCTGGACCTGAGATGTCCATCTCTGTATCGTTTGTACACTGTGCTGTGGGTATGGACCGCAGCTGTATGTACCTGTACATTAGTGTCTAATTACCAAAGGTAGCGTAGCAAGCTGTGTGCGTATTTTCTGGGACCGATGGTGGTGTCTAACAATTCTGTGACACCTCATTCGAAACTAGGGCAGATAACCCGCATTAGTCGTTTCTTTTTGCGCGAGTCTTCACACCCTTTAAGTTGCTGTTTACATCTATAGGGATTAATGTAACCACATTAATTTAGGTAATTTTACAAGAAGAGATTGAACTTTTCCTAGTGTTATATATTCAGAGACAAGTCAAAGTTGACAATGAAGATGGAGCTGATATGGGCTTTCTGCTGGATCTGTTTCAACGGACATTGATGCCTCTCCCACAGAGGGTTCCCAGGAACAACAGAAGAGGAAGGAGAACAAACGCCTTGATAAAGAGAATAGATGCACAAAAGCTAAAACTAGAAGAGAAGGCTGTAGAGTATCAAAACCCAAGAAGGTGAGTTTCTGTGACATGTTGGAATATTTCTTTGTTAATTGATCATTAGCTAACATTCTGGGAATGTCATTTTAATCAACTATTTGTGCTTGGTTACAATTTCTAGCAAATGTACCAAAGTTGATGTACCAATACTCAAAGTTACCAATTGGAAAAAACCAAGACCCTCCTAACTTTTCAGCTTTGCTTTACTTTCTGAAATGAAAAGGTCGTAAAAGTTGTTAACATTTTTTGTTGGTGTTCCTTCGTATATATGATTAACACTACAATGAAAAACGTAGGCAATGGTTTCAAAGTTTAAATGGAACCATTTACATACTCACTGATAACTTTAATCAGGTGAAGAAATCAAGAATCAAAGCAATTATGACAGATCCCTTCAATCTCTTCATAGTGCAAACATTGTATATTTATGGAATAATTTATCTAAAATTTCAAAGCAAATCATATTAGAAACTAGTAACTGCATCAATCTCAAAACTGCCATGGGAAAAAAATGTCTGGTGTTATAACATTATTATTATTTTTTTTTCCATCTCTCATTTTAGAACCACCGCACCAAAGAAAGGATTACACATCTCTTCTGACCTTAATCTTACCCCTGAGAGCAGAATTACCTTCTCTGATTCTTCTCCAACCACAAAGAAACGGGTTAATCCAAAGAAGCAAAAGAGAAACTACACTACCCTTAATGAGGACACAAGTTCTAAACCCAAGTCGTCTGAGCCGGGATGGTCAAAACAATCAATATTCACAGCGGGGATGGATGCCGTCAGAAAGGCTCTGGGAACTTCTACTGAAGGGAAGAGGAAAGAGAAAGTAAAGAAAGAAAACACTGCTCTGAAGAGGAGTGCTGTTGGTTCAGCTATTTTTGTTTTATGTTGTTTAGTTGTTGTTTTGCTTGTTTGTTCTGGGGTTTTTTGGTTTTGAAGTGTGACAAAGTAGAGCTAAGTCACATTATCTCGTGAAATTTCATCAAATTCTCTCTGGTGGCGGCTATTTTCTTGTAAACTGATATTGGGAACTTTCAGCTGATTATTTAGAACATTTCCTATCATGAATTTAAAGAAATCTACAAACGCGAAAAAGACACATTATGAAACCAGAAGATGTCAGTCGTTGGAGGCCACTCCACATTCCGTCAGGCCTAAGCTTAATAGGCCAGACGCTAAGCCACTTGATACTGAGGAAAATGGCAGACATTATTGTAGCAAACTCTGGGGAATTCTGTGAAAGGCTCACCTCCAGCCATAGCCACTGCAATAAAGGAGAAATTTCCATGAAATTGAGGATGTACTTAAAACAGACCTGGAAACCAAGCAAGTACAGATACATCGTGTCGTTGAAGACCTGAACTCATTGAAAAGTTCAATAAACTCAATTAATACCAAGATATGATGGACACTGAATGCCTCTGCTAGAGCTGAGTTTATGAGACTAGCCACAAATATTCATGATGATCAGAATCACTCCTTGCTTGCCTCCCTAAGGAGTGTATCATGTGCAATGTGAATGTGCAATCGAACAGAAAGCTAAGAAATCATAATATTTTGCCAAAGTAGCCTTCATAGTTGTTTAAGATTTTCTTTGTATATTGAGCTGCCATTTTTATTCAATCAAAAAATTTAGGATATGAATTGATATAGATTTTATATATTTTATATGAACAAACATTTTGTATGTATTGTTTGAATATTGTATTTTATTACTCTTTTTATAAATATATTAATACTAGATGAATTGAAAAAATTGAATTGTGTTGAACAAATTATATTGAATGAAGGCTATGTTGAATGACGATAGGAGCAGTATTCTGGGAGAAACTGTTTGAGAATACGTGGAATAAATGAGACAGATGGTGAGTGTACCGACGAACTACTAGTAAAATTAGCAAATGAATATCAATCTGCAACTCAGCCATCTTGATAGATCTCATCATATCGCCCCAAATCCAGACCACCGGCACACCAAAAGCCCTGAGCAAGTTTGCAACCTACAACATGAGAGTTAAATTCTACAGATCCTGTATCCAGCTGAAAGGTTCTGGAATCTACATCAATGAGGATCTTAGCTCGGCCAAGTCAGAGACCACGCATCTGTTAAACGCACATGGACATTAGATTCATCATCACTACAAAAGACCTAAAATGCCTGTAAAGTGAAACAGCCACCATTTTGGTTACATTTTAAACTTCAATACCGAACACAGGTATCAATACAGGCTACTACGCTATTGAAAACCTTCGTATTTGTATGTAGGAGTACCATATTCTTTGTATTTTGTCTTAATCTTGGACATACCAAGTGGTTAGTAATTTCCTGTTTTAGTTACATTCTTGTGTAAAAGTAAATGGGCCTGACATTTCGATCCTAGCAGGATGTTCTTCAGAGGCTGAATGACAAGTAACAGAAAATACTAGGGACAAAAAAAAAAAAAAAAAAAAGATAAACTGAAGGGGGAAAAGCAGAAGATTATGGTAAGTGGGTAGGGAATAATCTGCAGAAGGACAAAGACAGGAAAGTGTGGAGAAAAGAGGTGGAAGATAGCTAGGAGAAGACGGGTGACTGGTGAAGCAGAAGAATGTCCTTTGCGAATGTTGATCCCATGAGGTTGAATGGTGCAAAAGCGTTGCATCCAGTCTCTCTCTGCTGATTCGTACTAGGTCAGGACGGCTACCTAAGGATTCAATCCCTTATAGGGACATGTCATTAATGGTATGGTTTGGAAGGTGAAAGTGTTCTCCAGCCGGGGTCTCAGTCTTCATGGTGTTGACTGTGGATCTGTGACCATGGAACCACTTCTTGAGTGGTTTTTGTTTCACCAACATACAGGATGCCGCAAAATCTACAGGCGATCAGATAGATGATATTAGAGGTTGTGCAAGTGATGTGATGCATACTCGTGTGTGTCAGTCGGATGCTGTAGCTGGTGATGGAATTGGATTCAACAATGTGGTGGTTGCAGACGATGCATCTCGAAGTACGATCACATTTGAAAGAACCATGGTGTAGGGTTGGAGGTGGAACAACAGCATGCACAAGAAGGTTGCGTGGTCGTCTATAGGCAATGATGGTGTTTTCGAGGACAGCTCGTTGGAGACTATCTGAAGTAAGGAGAATGTTATGGTTTTTAGTAGTAATTTGCTGAAGAGGAGAAACATTTGAGGTAGAAAGTAACAATCAGAGGGAGTTTGTCGTCGTAATATCTTCCCTGTTTGACCTTCACTGCCAATGTAGATGAATTGATAGGGAGCTGACTTTCTCCACGAATGAAAGAGGAATTGCTTGAGAAAATACGACGAAGCCGAAGAGCTTGACTGTATGCAATTCCGGACTTGCAGTAGCGGGGATGGCAGCTAGAAGAAAGTAGATACCGGTGTGTGTCTGTGGACTTGGTGTATAAGTCAGTGGAGAGAGCAGTGTTCCTGTCACAGAGCAAGTTAACCTGTTGGTGAGGGTAATCAGAGGTGAATTTAATGGTGCTGTGGACATAGGCGGCGGAAGCGGGGGGGTCGGGGGGGACACGTCCCCCCCCCCTAATTTTTGAGTGGGGGGGGGACGTCCCCCCCTAAAATATCAAACCAAATCAAAATTAAAACCAAACACGTCGAACCATCAACGCGATGTGAGGAAATATCGGAAAATAGATCACAAACTTCGTCAAAAAGAAGGAAACACGAGTCAGTATATTTGGAAAATACAAGTAGTGGCTGTATTGCTAGTTTCCTGACTTCTAGATGAATAGTGCGACTGGACTAAACGCAAATGCCAATTTAAGTGACAGCCAAATGACTCAGTCAATAATCACTGCTATGTATGTTAGCTGTTCAGCAGAGAATCAACACTATTTTGCGAAGTGTTCGCCGCTAAGTGTAATCTACACTGCATGGCTGAAAAACGATCATAAATATATTTGTACGCAAGCTAATATTTTATTAAATCTGTAAATTTTTAGACCCTAAGACATCAAAATATTTAGTGCACGAATACACTATTAGGGGTCGGAAATAGCGATTTCCTGCGATCTGAGGGGTCTATTTTACCCAAATTTTTTTAGTACGCTCCGCGCCAACCGATGGTGGCGCTACGCTTAGATAGTGACTTCGATATCCGTCCCCCCCCCCCTAAAATTATTGGCTTCCGCCGCCACTGGCTGTGGAAAGAATTGAAGTCATTAATGAAGGTGAGCAGGTTATCTTCATCAATGCTCCGAACGAAGATGTCATTAATGTAGCGCCACCAGATAAAGAGGACGGAAGGGAGCTGCATGAAGCATGCACTCTTCACGGCTAGACATAAACAGGCAAGCAAAGGAAGGCGCCATCCTGGTAAACATGGCAGTCCCGTGTCTTTGAAGGTGATGCTTGTCCAAGAACGTGAAGTTGATTTTGGTGAGAACCTGTTGCATGGAAACTTTGATATCAGAGATGGGTGGACAAGGGTGGCCATCATTCTTGGCATGGCTGCACAGGTTTTGAAATTGGGCAGAAGATAAAAACTGGCTACCTTACAGTCTGTGGGAGAATGGAAAGAATGAGCCTTCTTGGAGATCTGGTTTCGCTGGTACATATCAGTGATGGTCTGTTTTATCTGCTGGGAGAAAATAACTGGGTTCAGAATCAAAAAGAGTGTAATTATCGCTGTTGGAGAGATGACGCATGGCTTCTTTGATGTAATCCTGTCGATTCTGGATGACAACTGCAGAAGCTTTGTCGGCTGGCTTAATGATGATGTCACTGCGAGACATCAGTGAGGAGAGTGCTACGGAAGCGTACAAGGGACATGGTGATGAAAGAGAAACAAACTCGTCAAAATGACAAAATTCAGAGAAATGACGTTTTGCCGAGTTTAACAAAACGACAAAACTATTAAATTTGCCGAGATACAACAAGTCGTCAAAATGACAAAATTTTGAAAATTGACGTTTTGCCGAGATACAACAAGTCGTCAAAATAACAAAAATCTGAATCTTAACGTTTTGCCGAGATACAACAAGTCGTCCGCAAAATGACAAAAATCTGAATCTTAACGTTTTGCCGAGATACAAGTCGTCAAACTGACAAAAATCTGAAAATTGACATTTTGCTGAGATACAACAAGTCAAAATGACAAAATTTTGAAAATTAACGTTTTGCTGAGATACAACAAGTCGTCAAAATGACAAAAATCTGATTCTTAACGTTTTGCCGAGATACAGCAAGTCGTCCGCAAAATGACAAAAATCTGAATCTTAACGTTTTGCCGAGATACAACAACTCAAAACGTCAATTTTCAGATTTTTGTCATTTTGACGACTTTTTGTATCTCGGCAAAACGTCAATTTTCAGATTTTTGTCATTTTGATGAGGTATTGTATCTCGGCAAAATGTCAATTTTCAGAATTTTTTCATTTTGACGACTTGCATCTCGGCAAATTTAATAATTTTGTCGTTTTGACGAGTTGTTAAACTTGGCAAAACGTCATTTTTCTGAATTTTGTCATTTTGAAGAGTTTGTTTCTCTTTCATCACCCATGTCCCTTCTACGCTTCCGTAGAGTGCTGTGCGTTCATCTCTTTGAAGGTTGTCGTGTGTTCTATTCTGCGGAGAAGAGGATATTTTGTTGGTTAGTCTCAGAGCTAATGACTTCGATCGGTGTAAGCAACTAAAACAGGGACTCTGTTCTTATTATATTTTATAGTCCTAATGGTATTACACAATGTACGCATGACTTATGCTCAATACTGTGCTTGCGTCGCTTAATAACACGAAAAAAGGATCGTTTTCTAATGGAGGACTTTTAATTTTAATTTATTAAATTCAAATGATTCTCAATTTTATTTAAACGTTGGTCATTCATACGGGTTTTACCCTCTTCAAAGTTTACCTACTAGGGTCATGGGATGTTCAGCAACACGACTCGACCTTATTCTAAATAATGTAATCAACAAGCTACATATACTACTGGAATGCTTATCGATGATACTACAAATCATTCCTCTGTTTTATGCTCTAATCGAAAGTGAAATTCCTATTAATAAATCAAATTCTCAAAATACATTTCGTAGAATCTCAGCTGATAGGCTAGCTGTTTTTAACAATGGTTCCAAAATGAGAAATGGTCTGCTATTTATAATCATAAATACTACCACAGAGGCCTCCAATAAATTTACTAGTATATTATATAATCATTTTGTGTACTGTTTTCCATTCATCACCTCACGTTGACGTTTGTCATCAAATGAATGGAATACGTCATATATAATACAATATTGTAAGACAAAGAAAAACTACATATTTTATAAGATATTTCAATCATCGCACTGACCAAATTTTTACGAATTCAAAAGGTTCCGCAATCGTCTTATAAGAAATGCAAAAAATGTGTATTTACCGTAATATGTTTGGTCAATGTAAAAATGATTTGAAGGATACTTAGCGAAGTACTAACAAACTGATAAATGATGAGTCCAGAAAGAAAACTGATTTCAATCAAATTATTTTCAATTACACTTTTATTTCTGAGGCAAAAAGATATCAGTAATACTTTCAATACATTTTTCGAAGAAAAAGACCTGAATAGTCGAATCAAAACTACAGTATGAAATGTTTCCTCAAAGGTAATTAGGGCGATATTGAAGAACTTAGCATACATAGACTACTGATGTGTGAATGACGTTGCAAGGGTCCTACCTGTACCGCGTAAGATTTGTCACAGGGGTTCTATACTCTTGATCCGTAACTAAATTGGCATGTATTATACAATTTTTAAGTATTAAAATGAGAATTTTGTTTCAGAATACATAAAAATTAGATGTGTTTCTTATACGTCACCTGCCGTACGATCAGTTGTTTTCGTTATAGACATATTTCACACTTGGTATATCATTCGCCGGGTTCCTCCAAAGATCGTTCACTTTGTTATTTGAATAACACAATGAGTTGAAATAAATGTTACGGAATCGGAGCTGGGGTGGGGGGGGGGGAGTTATGGAATGCAAAACGTACCTGATAAAGTGCAAATCACAGCAACTGTGAATGTTAGGGGCAGAGGCCGCCCGTTTCTCCACCAGCCACCTCCCCCCCCCCCCCAAAAAAAAAAAAACATCGGTGACCCGTCTATTCATTAAATTTAAAACATTTCCATCACTAATTCTGACAAAACGTGAATGCTATATAACTAATTAGAATTCGGAGCAGATCGCAACGCCGGGCCTGTGTAGGCTATAATTTACAAAAACCTCCAGACACCTAAGAATACCGCTTTCCACTCAGTCGTCTTAATTGTTACTCCTCCGATACAAAAATCCCTGTATCCTCAGCCCTGCACACAGTAAAAAAAAAGGTGGCTTCTACTTTACGCCAAAGTGTCACGATGTTACTTTATAGAAATTTTCACTTCATTTAAAGCAGGGTTGTCCAACCTTTTGCAGAGGAGGGCCACATGGAATAATTATGATGAAGGAGGGGGCCGCATGAACCCTACGCACGATTTTTCAGTTTTTTGCCCGAAGCCCAAGGCAACAAAACGTGAGCACTGCGCGCGGGGCGCACTGATTTATTTTCCTTCCTGATAAAACAGATGAATA
>KN889367.1:11999-31885 GCA_000934455.1 Apostichopus parvimensis | reverse complement strand
AATTTTAACAGTCATATCTGCAGGTCAAAGGTCAGTCTTTTAAAGAAGTTTGTCCATGCCCTTTACTGAATTCAGACTGTGTGATTGGCTACAAGAGCATTCTGTCATTATTCTGATATATATCTAGTCCAGAAAATTTTATAAAGTTTAAGTTTAAGTAGATGGATTGTCCAACCCACAAACACGTTTGGTCTATTCAGTATAGCTGCAAGTGATGTCAGTGTGGTTTATAACTCCCTGGATAAAGCGACTTCTGGTTTTGAATGGTTAACTGGTGGAAGCTGATAAATTCTATCACATTTGAACTGACTTGCTTCAACATGGCTACAATGCAGTGATCCAACTTGCTTACTAAGCCAAGCACACAATCTAAACAGAGAAAATGGTATAGACAACTGAACTTTAACCTACAGATGTGATTAACGTTAAAGCTGCCTTGACTTCCTCCCTCCAGGATAATACTATAAAACTGTCCTGCTACTGAGAATGGCATAACAGTTATTAATATCGGGGTGAATTTGATGAGGAGTGGAATAAACCGCATTGTAAGAGCTTTAATATACATGAAACACTACGGATCGCCATCAACTGCATTTCTTGTTTCTCTTTTAGGTGGGCTTACAAAAATTGTGAGAAGTCGGCCAAACCCTTCAAGTTCAATGACCAACTTCATTTATATGGACAATTACCTGAAGCAATTGTTCATCCTTTATCAATGCTTCGATGGTCGTGGAAAGGAATTTCTTGTTGAGGGCGATGCGAATGAACATTCGTCCTCTTCCCTGGGAGGTTTTGATCTGAAACAGAAACATATTTTAATATAATAATAATAACCAGCAGTTATCAAATTTGGAATCTTTTCAATTTAGAAAGTCACTTCAGATGGGAAAACTTTAGATTGCTCTTGGATGAAAAAACCCACCTTACTACGACCCGGCCGGAACCTCCCGATTGCTAAGCCTCATTGATTCAAATGCCACCGCCTTTATCCACTCGGCCACAGCACCGGTAACATGAATCAAGTCACAGTTTAAACTTGTTAATTTAAACACTGGTGGTGCCCTAAGTTTTGCTAGTTGAATGTTCAACAGAATGAAATCAGCAGTTGCAGATGACATAATATTTTTCACAGTGCCAAACCACACTTTAAACCAGAGCTTATCATGTAATCTCCTATAAATACTGTAGCTACTATACAGTACATCATAGACAGGGCAAAATTTAAAGATTTTTTCAGGTTCTGAACGTTTGGTTGTCCGAACAGCAAGTTTGGTTGTCCGAAGAAATATAACAAAACAACAACAAATTATCAATATGTACACTGTAGGAGAGATGGGTAGGTCATGTGAAAATAACACCAGCGTTGGACCAGTAATGCTCCCCTTAGGGTGGATCATAGGCCTGCTACTATTTTGTATCTCCTACATAGGTGATAGGGGGGTGATACCAATTTATCGTTGTACCTCATTGGGGTATTTAGTTACAATGCATTCTGAATTTGATATTAACATCTTGCTGGATGGCCTCCAAAGTTAATTTGGTGGTCTCGGATGACTTGACCATGGTTACAAAAGTTGCCCTGCTACTGGCATCTATAGTAAACCAGAGTCTTGATATATGCTGACTCACCGATTTCTTGCATTAAATGACAAAGAATAGATGCACCCTAGAATTATGAAACAGAAATTACATTTTTCTACTAACCAAATCTACAAAAAACTGAACACTTTCTTGGAGACATTCTTTTTTTTTATTGAGGACTCTCATCTCTTCGGTTTTTAATATTCCCTTTCGATTCTAGCGTTAAAGACTTTTAATTCATCTGAGTTTATACAGAGCCTACAAATATATCTTTGACAGTGAGCTTGATTTATGTCATAATGAATCGTCTTTGAAGTGAGTGAGTTTGATTTGTGATGGATGAAAGGATTTCACCTTGATGAAGCTCTTCGATTATTATATATATTCAAGAAGACTGTTGACATTAGCTGGTAGGGATAGATATCACTGAGATTGTACACTAGTTATCATGATAATGTTTCATTATGAAAGTTCTGCCTGCATTTTCAAACTGCATATTTTTGTTACCATATACATCTTGAAATGCATTTCGCAGGAAAACGATTTAAGAGACATCCTTAATTGTTTCCTTGTTTTAAAAGCCCCATTATGTATTCCATTATAAACAACAACAAACAGGTCCCTACCTCTGCAATCTCTTTCCATATGCTGTGGGGTATTAAATACTGTAATCACACAAGGATTACGATGTAATTTTTCTCCAAAATTTTGGCTTATTTGCAGAGACCGAGCGAATAAAAAATTAAAATTAAAACGATAACAATTCCAATAGTCCCAAAAAAACATTTTTTAGACCATCAAGATTTGAATACATTGAGGCTTAAAGTTAAAAGAACATTGCTCTCCACAAAACATTCACATCTAGTTACTATATACTTTTGGTGAGATGAAATTCATACTGAGAGGAGAAGCAGTATAAATGTATCAATAACACTTCAAGCTGTGTCTTCCATTTGGTTGTAACGATGCATCATTCCGAAAAAAAAACGTACTTTAATTCACCACTTGATTCGAACGCTTCCAATTTTACTCAGATATCTAGAGGACTTCATTACAACAATAAAGAGAAAGACTGAAATATTCAATCAAGCCCATTCACTTGTCAAACACCATTCAAAAGCTATCCACTAAGAAAAGAAAATTATCTAACAATAACAAATATATGGAAGAAACATGACTAGAAAAATCAGTATCCAATCATCCATATCATGTTAAGCAATGAAAACCATTTGATCAAATATGTCCTAATTACTCTTTCTGCTTGTGGTTCTGTTTTTTGTGTTTTAATGGAGGACCTTTCTTTAATTTATGACTTAACTTTTCATACATTTTCCCAATTAAGGTAAAGTCTGTACAGTAACTGTGCAGGTGAAGCATCATGGGGGCTGATACAATTAGCTTCTTCATCCATCAACCCACCCACCCGCCCCCCCACCACCCCCCCCAAAGAGTATTTAAAATAGCAACACTTTGATGCATGTAGCAATACTTGGTTATCAAATACATGGCAACCTACAACAAGTCACCACTGAGTGTCCCTGGCTCTCATGTACAATAATTATGGTAACATGTGTCTACACTCAATGCCCCTACACGCACTCCGTCTGCCCCCTTCTCTCTCTACCGAAACCATTCATTACATGAAATCAATTAATTACCTTAGCACAAGACTTGCAGGCATCTACAGCGATGGAATACAATGGACATGGTCTGGAGAAGAAAAAAAACAAATACATACAGAATGATACAGTGTGGGAGACTCTTGTCATTGTCAAACAGTCAAATGTTAGCTCAGAAATGAAAAAATAATGTTATATACTTTTGTGCTTTATTAGGTATTTTTATTAAAGACATGTATTTGCAAAAAATAAAAAAATGTCAATGAATGCTGCCATGTCAGGCAAAAAAGTACAGATAAATCTCTCGATTGGCAAACTATCAAGGTAATTTATATTCATCAAGATAATTGTAAATTTATTCAAAGTCTAAAATGGATTTATAGTTTCGATACACAAAATATGTATGCACAGTATTAAGCAAATATACCACTCCAATGATGTAGATGCCTAGCGCACTAGCAATACATAACACGATTCATAAAACTGTATTTATCACTGATTAATCAAACACTAAAATTTTACGATAAAGCATTCAATTTCCAGGAAAGTTCCACGTTGCTACACTGACTTTAACCATGTTCCAGTACTACTGCAGCATATCGTCTAAACTACAGAGAACCAAATTGGCTTTAGTGATTCCTTACCCTCCTTTATGAGGACAGTTTCAAAATAGATTATATAGACAGGATTTTCAAGGTTTGAATATTGATACCAACATGATATTTGCATGTGGACCTACATCACCTATGAAGTTCATTTCACACTGTCATAATACTCCAATTGGGTCCAAAAGTTTTCCAATATCAAGCAAGAGAAAGCTTTTCCAATAAATTTTGACTAGTAACATACAGCTGCTCTGGAATTGAGCTCAAATATATCAATTTGAGTAAAAGACTGATTTAGACATTGCATTTGAACACAGTTTGCAAAAATACATACATAGTACCAAAAATATGGCTTAATCTTCTTAAGCAAATTGTATAAACAAGTTATATCCCCATCAAACTAAATGTCCACATACTTAGCAATCAAAGCTCCATGAATTGATCTTTATGCCCCCAGTTAGGAATAAAACAATCTTACCTTGGCAGTACAGACTACACAAACATAGGTGTAGGAACAGGGTTACAGGGGGGTGGGAAAGAGGTGTGAGTAAGGGATAAAAGTAGGAGAGGGCATAGGAGACTTTGACCAAATACATGTATGCAAGCAGTAAATCTGGAGCAATATGTACAATGTCCCTTAAATGCTAATGCCACCTATGATTATGACCCTACCCCCCCCCCCCACTTCTTATCTCCAACAACCTGCCTACACCCCAGCAGCAGTATTCATCTTCTGACAGTGGCAAACATACTGTAACTTAAGTACTGTATATAGTAAGCTACTAAACCCAATTGCTGGCAGATACCAAGTTTACTACAATCACTAAAATTCACTCTTCCATCTAGCTAGACTATTTGCTTTATATGTTTAATCCTACTGTACAGTACTTAGTCAATTATCTACTGGTAACTCACTGTAATCCACCCCAAAGGTCAAAGTGCAAATTCACAAGCTCTGCTTTATGATGCAGTTAAGATTGGATGCCCTTTGCAACGCAAACAGAATGCATTAACAAGGTATATAATACATTAAACAACAAACTTTGAAAGGTCAAACAAAAAACTTGGTATTGACTTCAAACCGCATTCTGCTAAAATTATACGGTCCATGTATAAAGAAGATTTCAATTTTTATTTTCCCTTATTAAACACTTGAAAAGTCTAATCAATACCTGAATGCCACATGTATCTATCAAACTCCCTTCTCAAGCAATTTCTATGCAATTCTTAGAATGTCTGATAGTTTTAGTCTTGCTGGAAATTTCTCCAAAAGTTTCACAAATTTTGGTAAAATCCGTTGAATATTTCCCAAGCACTCTCCTGGTGATTCATATCAGGACGACTTACGTCACAAGAGAGACCTAAAAGCAGCCACTTCATCAAAGTCAGTTGTTTCTTTTTCAAATTACTGAACAGCTGCATTTAGACCCGCATAGGGATATGTGTATGTACACTTGCTATGGTGCTCTTTAACCGTACACTGTATAAACCTACATGATAGCCAAATTTGCATACTAATTGGCAGCCAATTGCAATAAAGAGTATGCGACAAGAAGTAGTACTTAAAGGTCAACAGTATCACACACAAATATGCTAGAAAGTACCCCAAAAAATGGGCACTGATATTCAAACTTCAACATGCATTTTCAAGGCAAAATTTAAATGGTCATCCAATCACCAAATTTCCGTTCGAACAACCAGAGTTAGCTTCAATTGGTGGTTGTCTGGCAGACGACTCGTTGTTTACAACCAAAATCAGAATCCGGTGTAAACTAAAAACCCCAAAACAGGTTAAAGATAAATTGGTATCATCCTCTATCACTTTGGGGATACTGAAATAAAAGAAAAATTAGGCCAACAGTATGATCCACCCCCCCACCCTCAGGGGAGTTTGAATGACAACCCAAAGCTGGAGAAATCTATTCACCAAACCCCGCCGGGCATCTCTCCTACAGTGAACACTGTTCATTCTTTGTTATCCTGCCTCATTTTTTTGGATGAACGACTTCGCTGGACCTGGTTGTCCCTTCGGACAAAATCTTTACAGATTCGACCTGATTTTACTGCCACCCTCAGAGCATTCGTTTAGATCAGGGGTGGGCAACCTTTTTGAATGAATGGGCCAGATATAAGGAGTGAAAAATTGACTGGGCCGTACCTAACCAACGACCTGCTGTTGATTTCAAATCTTCGATTCCAAGGACTTTCAAGCAATAGGTGTGTGTACTTAATCTGTATTCACAAAAATATAATGTCAATACAGTACAGTTGATAATTAATGGGAACAATAAGCCTTCCTGACAGCATTATTAGTGCCGATAAATTCTAAGCAGCTAGCTCGTTTTTTGTGATGATGTAAAAAAAGATTGATTTTTTCTCTTTTTCTTGAGACATCTCACAGGCCGCAAAAAATCACTGGTGGGCCGCATGTGGCCCGCGGGCTGTGGGTTGCCCAACCCAGGTTTAGATATTTGATTGCCTGATGGAACCCTCCTATGTTTGGTTATAGTTGGAGTTCTACTTAGAACCTCCAGGAGAGAACTTTTGAAAACTTCTAGCAACTTTTAATGATGTGAAAACTGTGGGGAAAATACCAATGACCTAAAAATGCAAACTTCATGAAAAGAACATTGCACTATTCATAATGATGACAATTTCTTCCTTGAAAAAAAATATTTCATAAAAAATTAAATCATATCTCTTTGTTGTAATTACTCAACATATACAGAATACCAGTATAAAACTGTTTGAAATATTCTCAGAAAAAAACATATTCTAACAGTTTTTAGAAAAGCTTTCTTTTTCATCGGGTCTTATCTTTTATTTTGGAGAGAAATGAGTTAAAATGCTCATAAATATCATGAGACAACAGACACCATATGCACAACATTTTTTGGATGCTAATTGTGGGCATGCTTCTAAGTTCCACATCATTACATACTGTAGTCTATACCAGCAAAAGTGATATTGATTAAGTCTGAGCAATCAATAAATACTTGTGATATTATATTTACATCAAATGGCAATTAACTGTAATGCACAGATTCATGCTCGTACGTAGTATGACTTGTATTACAAAAGCTCTTTAGTTAGACATATGTTCTAATATATCAAGACTGGTAAACAATTTTTATTGTATTTTCCAATGTCCTGTATACACTATCTTCACTAGTCACATTTGTACTCACATTTGTACACATTGTCACATTGTTAAATGTCACATTGTCACATTAGTCACATGTAGTCTTCAAAATTCATGCTATTCACTGGCCAGCCAAATGCCAGTGGATTTTGCTGTTTACATTAATAGAACATCAGAACATTACATTAAGTCGGATAGCAATCACTGGTCTAAAAAACCTACAGTGATTTACTGTACATGTATCTCACCTAACATACATGTATTACTGACTATTAACAGCAAGTTATATTGTTGAGCTGCTCTCATAAGCATCTGTACAGTGACTGATTTGAACTTCACGATAATGCCAATTGGAACTTGATTTTAGCGAGTAGTTTTTTGTCTTCAAGAACTGTTGATGCATTTTCTTAGCAAGTGACTTAAAAATTGTGAAATTTTAGGCCCGTATTTGTGATATTATTGTCAGTGAATTGACCTCAGACTCAGATTGCCCTAACCGCATCTTTCTCTCCCTGAATAAATTCAAACTACTGTAGTCAAAGATGCTTGCTCTATATGTAATATGTATGGACATTTAAGCCCTTTGAAAGTGTCTCACAAATGATACAGAATGACACACCTCAAAGACATTTAGAATCTTCACAATTTATTTTGTTTCCTGGATGAGAACTACACAGACTAGTATTAAACCATATAAACAACTGCTGTATGGGTTCTATCGGTGAAAGAATTTAACATTTTGACACTTTTATCAAACAATTTCTGCCAAATTGTGCTATTAAAGTCCCTGACTAATATTGGCTTGTTCCACTTCGACTCTGGACAGCTACAATGCAAAAAACTTAAGGAGCACTTTTGCAAGTATGTCATTATAGTACATTTGCTGTAATATTCATCTGTAGATATTCATAAGTTCTTTCATACAGTACAGTATATCCTCCCCTGATAACATTATTGGTACATCTACAATGTGCTTACACATTAAAGTACACTTCTAGCCTACATTAACTGCATACTATAAAAGTTTGATTACAGTGTTCATGCATCCATGAAGTCACAGTCCAAATAGGGCTAATAAACAAAAGCAAAGATTTTGTATGTTGAAGGAATAAGTGCAATAAAAATTATGTTATGTTAAGTTCTTTCCAAGACTGCATAATTCTGAAATTTGTTAATCAGTGTTAAAATTATGATATATCACTTTCATAATCAATTGCTATACATGTTTCTAACCTTCATCATTTGTGTATGTATGTAAAACTAGTATTAAGCTGAGACTTCAAATGACAGAATGCATGCATATCAGTGTAATACCAAACCCACAGTGCCAGAATAACATATATGTTCTAACATAATGTTAGAACATTTAATTTCTAAACAACAATGGGTTTAAGAATGCTTTGGACACAACAATGGGTTTAAAAATGCTTTGGACAAGCACTTTAAGCATTGTAATCGGGGCTGAGTGTTTGTGTCTTCAGTTTTTTTTTCTCTCTCTATAGGGTCCTTGATGGGGACTTAATTGTCCCTCCTGATCCTTTTTTCTACTAAACTAAACTAAACTAAACTTAACTAAACAACAGATATTCAGTAGCACAGCTGACATACTGTATGGTGCCCTTGGCCTAGCCATGTATACTGTATACCATTGCAGTGCACTGATATACAGTGGATACAGATACGGTCCCAAGGTTGTGTAACACCTGGCTGTCTAAATTGTGCATTTTATACTCTCTTCATGCTATCAACTGTAGTGCAACTAATCTGCAGTAGTAAATTAGCCTGACATTTCTGAAAGCTAGTTGATTGTTAAAAGGTGATAAATTATCAAAGGAGTTCTTCTGTAATTGAGCCAACGACGTCATCGCAAGTATAATCACATACAACGTATAGATGTGATACATGTGAAATCAAGATGGATTTAGTTAAATGTAAACTGCCATAAATAAATAATAACGGAATATTTTTACAACTTTTTTCTTCTATTCATATAAGTCATTGCATGAATATAATACAATAAGGCTACTATGCTCAATCCATATAAACTGCAGATGTGAATAATTTAGTGTTCCAAGTTTGTGCACCAGGTTTGAGGGCTCAAGATTAATGTATGTCGTTCAGTTACAGGGTCGTTGACAATTGACAATTCATAATCATGGACATTAAATTATGAATCTAAGAGACTGACTTCAGTCAGCTTGCGGCTTTGATAAGCCAATGATGGCTTCTTTGCAAGTTCCTGCTTGCAGGATGATCTACTGTAAAAATACATATATAAAATACTATAGTTTCTGTGTACAAAATTGCTTCTGCTATACAGTACGCAATACTGTAAACACAAATGTATACAATACACTGCAACTTGTCAATTTTGCATAGCATCTTGCAATTTAATATCAGATTTATTATTATTGCCTGCGTACAAAACTTCAGAAATGGGAGGCAGGAGGGAAGCATATATGGTGCCTCAGGGTGCCAAGGGGGGGGGTGAGGGGATGGGAATGTGGCATGGAGTGTAACTCGGCATGGAGTGTAACTCATGCTTGTGTTTGTACCATTTGACAGATGCATTCATATTTGGAATCAAAGCATTCATATGCAGTGAACAAAACTCTTCACTGGTAAAACACTTTTCTTTCATGAAAAGTACTCACTTATTGTTCGGAATGTAAGGTTCTAGTGTTTCGATCCAGTTCCAATAATCTCTCTTGTAAAGGCCAAACAGAGAATATCCCCCTGTGGAAAGAGGCATCCATAACAAGCTATTAAAATTTACCAAGTTTCAACTTAACTTCAAAAATCCCTAACCATTAACTTTATTTTAATTATTTTAATCATTAAAGGAAAAGATGTTAACAATCAGTCCCATGTTTTGCCTCATTTTAATAAAAAAATTAGATTGAACCCTAAGTATCACACTATCTGTGTGCCCCATACTATTAGTAAAACAGTGGTTGCAATTATAAATTAACTTCTCCTTCTGATCTCCCCTCCCCCCTCCCACCCCCAAAAAAAAGAGAAATGGGGAAAAATGAAACCTTCACTGATAAGAATGGTGTTGATGGTTTAACACACACTAAGTTTGACACACACTGCCCAAAGTTAGTCTTTATGATAGCTCATATATGTGATATTTCAAAAATTTTGATGGAAAAGAATGCAGAAAAACCCATTTCTTAATTACAAAATTTAAATAACATAGAATAAAAGCAAGTCATATCAGGACATCAAACTTCAAACCGGGTTCAAATGGCAAGGACTGTTCATTCATTGATGTTTATGTTGAAGGGGCTTCAAAATGGACTTTCTTTTACTCTATAAACACAAATATGTTTTCATGTTCATCTGCTTCTTTTGCATGACCCACTTATTTCAATATTTTACTCGATTATTTTTCCTTTTTTTGTCTTTAATCATCTTTAGCATAACTGAAATATAAAAGACTAGAGCACAAAGTCTAAATATTCTCTCTGAACCAGTCACAAATTTACTGTAAATGCCAAGACAAAGAGCGTTGTGGTTAAGGCTAGGGGACTTGTAGGTTACAGTCCTGGTCGGACCATTACGTTGTGTCCTTGGGCTAAGCACTTTATCTCCATTGCCTCTCTTCACCCAGGTGTATAAATGGGGATCTGTGAGAAAAATTTGTCAGCTGGATGCTGTTTGGCTGCTGCCATTTGGAAGGATTGTATCTAAGTTTGAGAGGTTATCGTTGACCAGGGTAATATTGTGATGTGCCTTGAGCATGCACCGCTATTGGTGGATATAAATGCCCTTTATAAATCCTCAATATTATGATTATATTAAATACAAAGCTTACTCATCTGCAGCACAACTTACTTTTGAGCCCTTGCCTCAATATGGCTTCCAATGATTCACAGAAGAGTTGTAAGTCTGGGTGACCATCCCTCACAGGCCTTTGGTACTGCTGAAGTTTAACTAGAGCGCCTACAGTATTATTAAGAAAGTTCAAGTAGTGTACGGATATACGAAGGCAGAACTTGGTTTCACAAACTTGCAACTTAGGCATTCAGTAACTAATAGTACAGTGCTACAGAAGCACCAAAAAATATGTATTTGATGGCAACCATGTACCACTTGAAAAAAAGCCTGCAATAATATAAATGAAACAAAACTATGTTGGTCGGTTTAATAGCTCTTATAGACGGTTGCTGGGACAGCTTTTCTGAAATGCATTCTTTTGTTATAGGAAAATCAAGGTCAACAAAAAATTTAATATAAATTACCTCCAACTTGCAAGACTATACTATTGGTCCCCGGTTCAAGACACTCCCACTCCCAGATTAATGTATGTCGTCCAGTTACAGAGTTGTTGACAATTAACAATTCATAATCATGGACGTTAAATATGAATGTAAGAGACTCACTTCGGTCAGCTTGCGGCTTTGATAAGCCAATGAGGCTTCTTCGCGAGTTCCTGCTCGCAGGAGGATCTAATATATACATACATACATACATACATACATACATACTAGGGCCTAGGCCTAAGTCTGAGTTGTGCTATGAATTACATATATCAGGTACATTTGCTGTACTGTATATGCACATTTGCCATGACTCCTAGTATTTGCACAATTCTAGTAATATTAATAAATGTATGTATGAACTTCATTGTTACCCTGTGCACGAAGGCTGATAAAGCCGCAGTTAAAGCATAGGCAACGAAGGCTAACCATAACATAGATACCATGTCGGTACCTATATAGGACCGTGGGACGTTCACTAAGATATTGTCACCAGACGATGGTTACAGTTACTACTGTTAGCATCAAATGAGGCATCCGCATATAACTTACCTTTGAAAGTAGTTAGATGTGGGTCGCGAATTGACATCGTTACATTCTAGCAAAATGTGCAGGCCCGACAACATTAATGGTTATAATCAGAGATGAACTGATACAGGCCTAGATCTGCGATTAAGATCTGGTTACTTTTGACCAGATGTCTGATTTTGCAACCAAGCAGACATCTTATTCTGATTGGCAGATGTTTACATTCACATATTCAAGGGGTGACCACAATACAGCGAAGTAGAACGCCAACGTGTAAATGCTATAATTCGGTGATATCATGTAGGATCTTTAATAACTACATGCAACCGCACTTACATCTGCGACCTGGGTAATTATCAGTATCATGTCGCCTAAATCATTAATTCTGAGAAACTTGAGATTTATTCATGTGCCTCGTGGAGGCTTAATGAAGCAGGCAAAAAGTCAAAGCTCAAGGCAATGGATTGCAAGGCAAGAGAGGGATCAGTATGTAAAGTCGGCCAAGGTTCGTTATCGTCGACATAGTTCATGAACAGTGGCTTCGTTACGCGGTTAACATTGCAAAAGAGTATAGGAACTAGTTCTGCGACAAAAGAGAGTAACGATCATTAACCATATATTTTTACACCTTTGCTGTAATTAAAGACAAGTGTCAGTGTTACCTTGATTTTGTTTTATTGGTTTCTTTTCATAAATTTTTATAACTCGTTCAAATTAGCCAACATTTTACAAAGAAACTCCTCAAAGTAAGTTTCAAGTAGTTGCCATGTTTGGTAATATTTTGTATTGGTTAGTTATAATATAGTTCTATTATTTTTTAACTTAAACTTGCTTCACTTGCATTGATACAAATATTTTTTTTCGTGTATTGTAAATCCTTTCTTTGGTCTCAGAAGTCAATGCCAGTCATTGAAAGTTGTAACGTAAGTAGTTTCAAAGGTGCTATTTCTGTTCAAAGGGAATTTATTTCATCCCACTTCCCTCAATTTCTTCTGACCAAAGTCTCTGTTAATTGATTACTGTTCAATATCGCCACTACTAACTAGTTGATGGTTTGTGCATTTATTCATCAGGTACAGAATTACAGGGCTCGAAGTGCCTTCAAACTGTTGGAAATAGATGACAGTTTCAGAATCTTGAAACCTGGCAATACAGTGGTTGATGTTGGTGCTGCTCCTGGTTCATGGACTCAGGTTGCAGTAGATCGAGTGAATGCAATACCCACAGGTACAGTTCCATTTCAGATTTTGAGCTGTATACTGTCACAATTCTGTGACAAAACTTATGATTCAAAAAGGTCCCCAAGATCATGGTCTAGACCATGAATAGCTCTTTGTTCCTCCTGTTTAACCACTGCCATAGCACATGTCAACAGAACTGATATAAAATTAAAAATATTAACTTTACAGCTATGCATTTTCCGAAAATTGACCTTACCAAATATAGCACATCAGATCTTGTAGTCTGTGTTGCCAAAGGGAATTCAATGTACCTTGCCCTACCAGATTTTAGGTAGTGGGAGATGTAAGATTGCAAGCAAAGTAGGAATATTTAAAAGGACACGCTAGTAAGGAACTTATTCACTCATTTTTGCCGGTAAGAATGCTTTATTAGAGAAGTGCAGCACAGTCTGTGGATGGTCTATGTGCTGTTGTGATGTGCTTATTAATATTCTTTGAAATGTTTATCTCTTCTGTTGTTGAGAGTTACAATTAGATCTCTGATTTCAAGGGTGGCTTAACCACAAATACTTGACATGAACGTGCTATCTTCCTCTGGACAGAAGTAAAGAGCATATTATGAAGAAAAAATATATTTAAAGCTAGATTGGCATGATAATATCTCTTTTTCACTGCTGTTGCCAGATACAATAATAAACATACATTAAATTTAAAGTATCCAGTTCTTTGTGATAAAACATGCTATCTGCTTGTAGGTTTGCAATTATCTTTTGCCCTCACAATAATATCCCTTCATTTAATGGAAGGATGTCTACAGATTGAATCTATTTGATTGACACTTTCTACCATTCTCTCTTGTAGATGCTTCTCAACCTGAAGGAATGGTTATATCTGTAGACTTGCTTAGGATTCCACCAATCACAGGAGCCGATATTTTTGACCACTCAGATTTCTCTCACGGTGACGTGCAAGACAAAATTCTTTCCTTGCTCGGTGGAAGAACAGTGGATGTAGTTCTTAGTGACATGGCACCAAATGCTTCCGGAGTACGATCTATGGATCATGAAAGAATCGTTTCTTTATTCGAGGCAGCTTGGAAATTCTCAAAAGAAGTGCTCACAGAAAATGGGATCTTTCTGGGAAAACTTTGGGATGGGGAGCATGTACGGAGACTGAAGGGTGACCTCCACCCTTTCTTCCGATCCCTTAAAGTGATCAAGCCGAAAGCGAGTCGTCAAGAATCTTCTGAACTCTTCTTATTCGCCAGAGGTTTCAAAAGATACTTGCTACAAACTTCAGAAATGTGAAGGATGAAAGAAGCGATTATGAATTACACAAAGGATGGAATGCAAAATCTCTGAGATCCTCATAGTCTAGGTAGTCACCGACATCTTGTTTCCTTTGGTTTATATACAGAAACCATGAATATATGGAGAACATGAATAGTATATAACTTCATGCATCCTTGCTGTCCTGTAACTTTTGGTGCCCATTTAGCGGAAGAGAGTTGCACTTTGTCAAGTCTCAGTGTGATTAACCTTTATGTGTCAAGAGTCGCTGGTTGCATTTATCATCAGCCTCAGGTTCATTTGAACATGGTAATTATTGTTAATCTGTTGTTTTCATGTCGCACTAGACGTTCAAATTCTTGTGCAAGCAGCTTTATTCTTAAATCAAGCACTAACACTTAGTTTAGGCCAGGGGTGCAACCATATATACTGTACTTCTAGAAGGCTCCCCCCCCCCCCACACAGAATAAATCAAATTAAGGGAGCTCAGCTGCTGCCACCCAACCCCCCCCCCCACACCCCACCCCCAAACACACACACAGGCAGACAGAACATTCAAAGAAAATCCTAGTTTTGTATATATTACATAAATATACATGTGTTTGTTTGTACAACCTAAACAGTTGTAAATTCTTCATCATATTTTTCAAAGGTTTCAAATTTATTCCACATCATTTTGCATCTAAGCACCCTCCATTTCACCAAAATGACTCAAAGGGGAGGGGTAACCTTTCCTCAGACCCCTCCCCTGCATGACTTAGCATCTAAGTCTTCCTCCTCCCCCCCCCCCTCCTCTGCCAACTACTAAAGAAGTGGTTGTGACCCTGACCTAGACTTACCATATATTCCATAGAGCTCTGTGACATACCTAGACTAGCCTCATTTCCATGTAAAAATCAAGGATGAAGCTGTCAGAATTCATATGATGGATTACCGAGATGACTTTCCTACTAAGTAAAAAATTCAATAGTTTCAAAGTAGAATGAGAGCAGCTATATTGTGGGACCCTTGAAGCTGTTTAGGTAATTGCTTGTTCCTCTTGTTTTTTTTCTAGTATACAAATAAATGCAAGAAATGTTACTGTATACGTTGCAAGGTGTCTTACTATGAATTTGTTGTATCCTACTGTAGCTCTAATACTTGAAGAACACACATGAGTTACTTATCACAGACTGTTGTCGGACTAGTTACTATTAACAAAGGAAGGGAGGGATACTGTATAGAACATAGGGAAATTATCAATGTAGTGAAGTCTTACGTCTCAAAACCTACTATAATATCATTTCTGAGTCGGTCTAAAATGCCCTCCGTCCAGATTAGCCATTTGTGTATTACGTCAAGCTTGATCTAACTTTGTTTCAAGCAAAGGAGGGGATAGGGTTACCTATAAATTACTCAGAAGCATAGTTAGACTTCCTTTTTAGAGGGCCTAAAACTTTTCTGGGGGGTTTGGGGTGGTGGGGAGCAGGCCTTTTGTCTTGTTCAAAACCCTGGCATTCTGCTGTTACTTTGCCTGTTACGATTAATGTCATTGCGCCCTCACATTATCTTTCGAACATCTGTCAAAACCAGGTCCCCTGACAAGCAGATTTGTGGAAGGGGCCCTAAAGTTTGTGTTATAATTCGTCGATATTTTAATATAGAACGAACGTCTTGATCAAGACCAAGTCCTCTTCAAAACTACTTTCTAATAAAAATTACATTTCCTGACATTGCTTTCTTTTGTGAGGGGTGGGTGGGTTGACAAAATATTTTGACCGCCGAACCCCACACCCGCACACTTCCCCGTAGCTACGCCACTGTTGTAGCTGTTTGTGTTCCTTTATCTCTAATACAGGTAGCTCCTTTACTCTGAAAATGTGAATACGAATGCTACACATTCAGGCAAATTTGAAACTTAGTTGGTGGCAGTATTCAGAAAGTAAACCAAGGATCTTTGGCGATGAAATATTCTGGCTGGATTTACTAACAGCAGAAGTATTTCAGAAATTACATATGACAATCCAGGGCGATTAGTGATGGCTTGTCATCTTACACGTTGTCGTTAATCAATGTAGTGATATGTGTTGAGGGCTGGTGAGAAATATAGAGAGAATTAAATTCACCTACTACAACACTGTGACTGGTAAGAAGATTAGTTAATCAGAGAATACTTCGTTCTGGAATTGCTTCGGTACTCAACAAAAGGGACATACTTTAGCATTTGAAATGTGCGAAACGGATCTGTCGAGCGAGGGCGTTGGGTGGTGGTAGGATACATACGCTCTTTTATATGTCACTCTCCTTTGCTCACATTGTTTAGCATTAATTTCAGAAAGTGATTATTTTATAGTATTCCTTGCTGTTCTTTCGTTAAAGTAGCATGAGAACTTTCAATCGACTGACACTCCAGAAGTAGTTATTGTATTTTGTGTATCACTCAACTGACACTGTCTTTTCTTTTCCGGTTTATTTTTTGGTTTTGTTTATTGTCTTTACCCTATTAGGCATCTGGCATCGTAAAAGTTTTCGCTATACATTATTTTCATATCAGTCAATTGGCACTCAACATACTCTTGTGTTTGACAAGTGGCATTTATAGACAGTGATGCATGCATGAATGTTCCTATTCTGTGTCTCTTTTACTGTTTTGTCTAGGATAGTCAGTCAATTAACACTCGAAAGTTTTTTTTTGAAATGTTTTTTTTTTCTTGCTTCTTTATCTATCCATTGCTCTCTCTCTCTCTCTGTTATTCTAGCCCTTTTATTTGTTCTTGGAGAAGGGGGCGGTGTCATTATGTCTAACAGCCGATCCAAACCATGAGCACCCTGAATCTTCAGACATTGCCGGGGGTATATCACTCAGTTGGAACCGAAAGACATTTGAAGATACTTGAATAAATTTTGGTTTCGTTCATGAAGAAAGAGTTTACGGTGAAAGCATACAAACTGTGTGAAGAATATACCCAGAATGAAATCATATTTAGGATTCGCTGTTTGAGCCTAACTTTCTTAATTTCCTGTCGATTTCCCAATCCTTTGTTACCTGCATACATGCTGACCAGTTAGCCTATCTTTTATGTGCTCGCATGGAACGGTTGGTTGAGCACTGTGGAGTTTTACTCTTTCAAACGTTGATCTTGTTTCGATGTATACATGGGCGGCGATCATGGGTGGGGGGATATAGTATCTAATATCCCCCCCCCCCCCCAAATATTTGGTGGCATAGTTTTTTTTGTGGCTATAAGAGAATATTTTTTTATGATATCGCTAGTAATTTCAAAATAGAAAATGCTTAGATGCAACTTACAAGGCCTGGGAAGTGCCATTTCCAGCGGTTTGGGAGGCATTTTCGGCCAAAGTTTTCTTTTACGCTTCGCGCCAACTCATGGTGGCGCCACGCTTAGATAGTTTGCCTACAAGCTTCGCCCCTCCCTTGGCAAAGTCCTCGCTATACGCCTGTCTAACCGTGTCACAATTTGTTACTAAATATCACCAAAAAACGACACAGACTTTCACCGAGAGTAGTTTTTACTTATTTTCGAAATGAATTAGCTAGACGGACCATGGGCGCAGATCCCGGTGGGGACAGTGGGACGCGTCCCCACCAACTTTTTCAGTGGTGTGGACATGATATACCGTGTCCCCACCAATTTGTCTTGACCAAACGCTGCATTGCAAAATTCCCTGTATTGAACTTTGGCGCAGTTTGATCCAGCATTGTGCAAATGACATGCAGCAGTTCTCACTTTATTACATTTATCTACAGTTGTTAAATTTTGGAAGGAAATCGCATTTGCGGCAGTATATAATTGTTTTCTGGGAGAGGACCCAGACCCATCGTATACAAATTAAAAGTCTACTTGGATTATTTGTCCCCTGATTTTTTTTTCTGCAGACGCCCATGTGTTTCCCCCAACTTAAATTTCTAAGCCATGAGATCTCAAATTTAAGGAGGTTTTGGATCATTATTGGGTCTGTGAAGTGTTATTTCCGTCGATCTGGGAGGTATATTTGCAAAAAAAATTCTTGTATACGCTACGCGCGAACCAATGGTCGCGCTCCGCTTAGATAGTATCAGAGAACAGATACGCGTTCCCACCATTATCCAAGACTGATCTGCGCCCGTAACACGGACCGCATCCGTAATGAGATTTGGTATATATACAAAATATCACGAGGCGCGCGAACAATTTTGGGGATGTAGTTGCTACGCGCCTGCACCCAAGCAAATGCCCCCCCCCCCCCAATATTTGAAACAGATCGCCGCCCCTGGATGTATAGGTTAGTACCTTTACCAATCGGCGAGGGGAACATTTCTCCTTCTAGTCCCAATATATGACATGAGTACTTTCCAAAAAAAGCAAACCTTTAAACTACATGCTTGCGTTTGGTCACGAATATTCCGGCAATTTTGACCAAGACGGTAACTAGAACTACGTTCTCAAACCTTTATTATCGAATAATGACTAACTACAGACAAAGTATGTAACTTTGGCGTATACACCATCCTAAGATAAGCTTTGATTAGCCCCCCCCCCCCCCGCCCCCCTCCCACCCAGCCCACACACAGGACAGAAACAACCTTAGTACAACAATACTGCATACGCCCAGTCAATTCTCTGCGAAAGTACACTAGGTCGGTGAATATGAAAGTATCTTATTTGTTGTAAGAAAAAGCAATTTGATATATTACAAATTATTCATTTGTCATAAGAAAATATTAATTTTGCTATTGCGAATGAGTATGCACCCGGTATTTGCATAAATTATGGACCGCCGCTTGTACCACAGTAGTTTCGTTGACATAAGTCGGTAATAGTAAATTCATATTTATATAGACATTAACACCGTCACCTCACCCCCCCCCCACCCCGCCCCTTTTTCCCCGCTCCCTCATAACGTTCTTATTTAATTTTATGTCCGTCACGTTCACAGCATGTTCAAGAGCCAAGTGTAAAATAATAATAACAGAAACAAACATGTTAAAATATAACAGAACTTGTTACGTTTATTGCACACTTTAAATGAATACTAATTACTAACTAAAGAAAATTAAGAGAAAATATTATTTAAGCTGGACACCAGTTAATATCTTCAATTAGATTAAACGGAAATAATGTATGTTGAAATTTTCATAAAATTAAGAAGAAAAAATAAATCAAGAAAGAAAATATATAAAGGAATACATTTCCATGAAAACGAGTTGAATGCATAAACACGATACCTCAGCCCCTTTGATAATGTGCAACAAATAAAAGGTAAACTATATATGTTTCATTGTTTTGTCATTGACGAACAATGAGAAACTATTGTTCATAAACCATTGTTCATAACCATTGTCCATTGCCTTAAAGCAGCTTTCCCAGCTGAATTTGATCATTTCTTTTCTTTCGATGACAAACTCCTCATCATTCATTTGACTATGTACTCAAGTTTCATTAAGTTTTTAAACTGAAACTGTAGTCAAAAATGTTCCAAAAATTTTAAAATTACTTTGTACATGTGTTTAATGCTATGATGAAATGTGTCTGGGCGAAAACCATTCTTGATCATCAAATGGATTCATTAATTTGATGCTGCTGATGATGTTGACAAACAGTTATAAATGTATCTTTGTTGGATCAATTGCTATCTAATTTTGATATTATTAATATATTTTGTTTTATTAATTTGGTGATCAAAAGCCTGCATACT
>KN889366.1:57404-80660 GCA_000934455.1 Apostichopus parvimensis | reverse complement strand
ACGTAGAACTATGCTCTGTACATACAGTGCTAGGTAGAACTATGCACTGTACAAACAGTGCTACGTAGAACTATGCTCTGTACATACAGTGCTACTTAGAACTATGCTCTATACATACAGTGCTATGTAGAACTATGCGCTGTACATACAGTGCTATGTAGAACTATGCTCTGTACATACAGTGCTAGGTAGAACTATGCACTGTACAAACAGTGCTACGTAGAACTATGCTCTGTACATACAGTGCTAGGTAGAACTATGCTCTGTACATACAGTGCTACGTAGAGCTATGCTCTGTACATACAGTGCTATGTAGAACTATGCTCTGTACATGCAGTGCTACGTAGAACTATGCTCTGTACAAACTACTACGTAGAACTATGCTCTGTACATACAGTGCTAGGTAGAACTATGCACTGTACAAACAGTGCTACATAGAACTATGCTCTGTACATGCAGTGCAACCTAGAACTTTGCTCTGTACATACAGTGCTACGTAGAACTATGCTCTGCACATACAGTGCTACGTAGAACTATGCTCTGTACATACAGTGCTACGTAGATGAGAAAAAAACTTACTCTCACAGATGTATGTGAGAGAAATCAAAATAGAACAAAAATGAGGACAAATTTAATTTAGACTCTCTAACATTTAACACAAGAATGCATACCAAGACTGAAGGGACTAAAAATCATCTTAGAATCACTATTTAAACAGTTCTCATATAAACACTATTGTACTGCCTTTAGATGTAGTTTATTAATCTCTACTTACTGTTGCTGTTGGATAAGCGTCTCTGCAGCTTGCAATTGCTTGTTGAGTTTCTTCATTTTAGTATATAACGGCTTGCACTGTTTGTGGTCCTGGTCTAGCTTAAGGCATTCACGAATGTCACTGGAGAGAAAATAAACCATAAAACACGTATTATGCCAATGTGAAGTATTTCAACTAGGAACACAAAACATGTCAGCATATTGCATTTGAGTGCTTGGGTATCTTTCCACACAACTTGTGTAAATGAGTTTCTGATTGTTTTAATGCGTGTAGCGCTGTGTTTTGCATTGTGTGTGTCGTCGTGCGTGGGTAGCATTGTTGCATTGCGTGGTGTGGTGTTTCTTGGTTTAAATTAGCCTTTATTCTATTTGCTTCTGGTTTATTCTAATAAATTTGTTATGATAACCATTGATGACAATTGACGTGTATTTATTTGGAGGATTTAAGCCACAAATTTCATGTAAGTTGTTTTTCTTAAACCTCCTTTGATGTCACAAATTACATCAGTGTAATTTAAGAATGATATTGTCTATGAAAAGTACAGTTTTATTTTATCTCATATATTACAAGGAGGAAATTGTGGTGTTAGTATTTTGAATATGCCTTAACTGTGTTGATAGATATTTGCAGTGATAATTCTGTCTGTCCCATGATTATTGATTTGTGTAAGGTAATGTATTCTTGTAACTCATTGATGATTGTCATTATTGTTTATTAACAAATCCATTTTCCATGTATGAACGTTTATTAAGATTGTTAATGTTTGTTTAGTCACCAGATTGTCCAGAATGACGGAATGTCCGCTATTGAATAAACTTGGTTCGAAGATGTACGATCTGATGTGTGTTGTGTGAATTTTTGGCTCTGCAACTATCTAAACTTAATCTCTGGGAGATTTAAACTTGCCCTTCATTGACTGAACTGAATACATTTTCATATAAAGAGGTAAACTAAAACACCATCTTTATTGTTGATATTTCTTATTGTTGGTTTGTTCACCTGTTGTTAAATGTAGTTGTATTGGCATAGGTGTAACAAAGATATTGTTATGCAAAACTGTCATCGGCAATTTTTTTTGTGGCCAAACGAAATCATTCATTATTTACCAATTAAACTTTGTTTTCCTTGTTAACTTTCATTCTGCAGGAAAAAGTTTTACTTACAAACTTGGATCAACTACAGTTAAATTGTGAACAAAATATTGAAGGCATGTTAAAGATGAAACACGTGCTCACAGCAGGTTAGTTTATTGTTTTTAAGTTGAGCTAATCTTCCTTGGCCGTTTCAACATGATAGAAATACTCCAGACATCTCAGCCATCCTGTGACTGTCAAATACTTTTGGGTGAATTGTTACTGGACAATTTGTTAATGTTAGTGATTTTCATGTACTCAATATTTATTTACTTGTTGATAATCCCTGAAATTCACAGACTTGGCTCTGATTTACTCACCTGTTCAATGCTTTTGGAGAGAATCTAAAGATGGGTCCTATTGGTAATATGACAAAAAGGACTGATTTATGTATCATACAGTGGACAAACTACAATTTTCTTGGTATTTCAATTAAAGACTAGATCTTACTTACTTCAAGGCTTCTTCTAAGTCACCTATCGTGTAATGAATGGTACTCATTTCAAAGAAAACGCCAGTACTGTCTGGTTGCAGTTTCGTGATCGCTCTCAGGTCCTCGACGGCCTTGTAATATTCCCCGACTTGAACGTAGACCTTTGATCTCTTCTCACGTAAATCTTTGAACCAAGGACTAAACTGTGAAGTGAAATGAAAAGACGAATGTTCAGAATTTGCAAACAACAGAAACAAAATCATTTTATGCATTCATAAAATAAAGCAGGGTATGATGAGTCCCCCCCCCCCCAAAAAAAAATGTTATTGATCAAACTAATAACCTCCTAGATACCAAAATGAAGATTAATCATTAATTAGCAAAGTAATTAATAAATTTGACCCAATTAGCAACTTTTACCACATGTTATTTAAGCAGATTAACAAAGTTCAACTCTTCTTACTTTTACTTAACAATTTAAAGTAATCAAGCTTTATTGCTATGGATTTTTTTAGTGTCAAATAGCATTGAAAAGATAAAATTGTAATCAACTGAAAGGGTTGCGAGAAGATAACGTTGTGTTACCAGGAATAACTTTAATTCCCATAAAATAATATTTGATTTGAATAACTTAAATTTTCAATGATAAAATAACCTCAAATAATATTTAATTTGATCGTCAATAGTAAGAACTACTTCAGGATCCACAAAGGATTTGTTGTGTTGATTCCAACATTGATTTGATTCAAATGGGAAAGAAATTCTAAATAAATGCAGGCCTCCAAATTGGGGCAAATTTACTAGCTAAATGCCAGTGAATTTTGACACTTCTCCTGTGACAAAAAAATGCACTGGCAATTATCTGCCACTGGACATTAAGAAATTAAACACATAGTATATCAGTTAATAATCATCATTCAAAGAACCAATATGATTTCAGTACCTAACATATGCCTTTTACTACTCCTTGTTATCAGCAAATTTTATTGGGCTGCTCTAGATAGCCGGTACTGTAACTGATGCATGTTGCAGTTCACAAAATTGCTGGTGAGAACTTGAGTCTAGTCAACAGAAGGTTTAAGCACTGGTGGCATATTTGATTGAAACCCTAGGTTGGTTAATTTGCCTGCGTACCACAGAGAGACCCCACTAACTTGAAAAGTGCAGGGATACTAACCACTCAACTCAAGGAACCCCAACACTTCTAGCCTATTACAATGCTAGATTTGATCACATGATATCAGCAACCAATCATTCTGCATTCTTGTTGGTAATCCATAAAGGAAAAACTTAAATGTGTGATTTGCATAATGCATATATATTCGAATACGGTAAAAAGGCAATCACACGGTCCAGGGGTAATTAAAAAAACAAGGTACTAACCATTATTAACTTAGAATAGTTTTCAATAGCTTCCTCGATTTCTCCGTCTTCTACCTGCTTGTCTGCAATAGGTAATCTCGCCTTCAAAGTTGGAACTAAACCAAACTTCTCCTTGGCTTCTTTGTTTTGTATGTCTAGAACAAGCTGAAAGAAAGAGGATTTTGGCATGAAGTTAATTTCAAAAGGTTTGAACATTTATTCACTCCTTGCTTAGGGTTGTTTTACAGTAAGTGGTAGAGGGAGGGAGGGAGGGAGGGAGCGGGATATAGAGGTCTCAAAAACTAGTTGGATTTCGATTCCAGCCACAAACTTCTTTGTTATTTCAAAATGTTTGAATTCCCAGTCAATTATCTGTTGTTCATTTAGTAAAAACGAAAAGTAATAGCCAAACGGATTGTTGCTCATTTTGAATTTGTTTACAGTCAGTTTTACGATGTTCATTTACTTACGTTTAAAGCACAATCTTGTTGAAATAATTGATCATTATTATATATTTTTTATAACATTTTTGACATTTGTTTTATCAAATCAATTTATAATAATAATAATTATCAGGCAATTGTTTTTACAATACTAAAGCGACCATGAATGTGGGAGAAACCTGCAACTTTCAGGGTGGGTCGGTTCCAATTCACATTTTTAACTCAAATTTGGAAGCTACTCAATTTAGCAAGTCGTTTCAGATGGGAAAACCGTAGATTGCTCTTGGGTGGAAAACCCACCTGACTATGACCCGGCCGGGAATCGAACCCCGAACCTCCTGATTGCTAAGCCTCATTGCTTACACAAGTTGAAATTAAAGGATTGCTACTTACGACTCGTTTGTAATATTTAAGTGCATCGTCCATGTGACCCTGCTTTAGGAATATGCTCGCTTTACTGAGGATGGCTGGCGTGAAGTCTTCCTTTAGCTTGATGCTTTTAGTGAGATCAGGAAGAGCTGCTTTAGATTTTCCCAAAGCGAGCCACGTTGTCGCCCTCTTGAAGTAAGCCATGTAGTCTGTAGAGTCTCTGTCTGCGGAATTGACAAAGATGAAAAACGTGTTATCAGAGGGGGTAGCGATAATTCATGTGAAATAGGGAGGGTCATTGCCAAATTTAAAATCCATTCATGGACAATATTCCAATTTTCAAAATAGCACATGCTGATGACTGAGTGTTTGTGTGGGGTGGTTGAGCATGAATGCGGATGGCTTGAGTTGATGCTGAGGACAATATTAACCAATTCCAGATTTATTTCAGAATAAAACTTGAGATATTATGAAAATTCTTCACATTAAAAACAAAGGAATTTACAATTATGGTGCTGTGTACAAAAGCTACTATCCATATACATCTTTGTGTTTGAGTGGCATGTTTTGGGCATAACATTTCGCTATTCAATACAGGTATGATAAATTGTTCCATGAACCCACACAAGAACTCTTAAAATTAAGATACCTTTGGAATAAAAAGCTTTATCGACGCTGCATGTCACAAATTCAAATCATGATTGCAGAATTCATTAGCACTCCAATGTGAAAATATTACAACATAGATCTCTTGTTGAAGCATATACTTTCAACTGTCAACAGTTAACCGTTCTTAACTCCAATGATATGAATTTTAGGTATCTCCAACATCAGAAACCATGGTGTGAAAAAATCACAGCAGTCGCTGGTTTTATCGAAACTGTATAATGTTACTTACCAATGGCATTATTGTATTGTGTGAGAGCATCAGCTAGCTGACCGGCAGCTAACAATACATTGCCAGCATCCATAAACTGTTTAGCTTCAGATACCGATTCAGCATCTGCAAATTAAATTTAGCAGAAAAAGAAGTCACTAGTAATATGTCAAGTGTTTCCCCTAGTATAAGAATCTGACAGCGTTCAATGCTGGAATTGCACAAAATATTATTCCATGACTGCTCTGCCTTCAAGGAATTGTCTGGTGGAAGATTTGGATACATTGTCCTCATAGTTCTTATTTTTCTCTTTCTAACCATGTGATAATTGTCCCCATTCGACGTTTTCTTTCTTGAAGAAATCTGGTTTTCAAATTCACTGGTCAGCTTCTCACCAAAAGCACCATTTGTTCGAACGTATCAATTTGGGGAATGGTGAAGTGCGGGCAAATAGGTAAAACGAGGGACTTGAAGTTATAGAACTCCCACTTCTTCAGCAAATACACTCTCGCGTGTAAACGCACAAGTGATTGCCAATTATATATATTACGTACACATCACAAATGTACGTATACAGCCTACCATGCCGAGTTGGTACGTACATAGCGTTGCACATATAACACTCACACTCAAACCACAGTTCATAAACCGTTCTACAAAATCGCTGAAAAAAAATTCAAGGATCAACTTCACAGTAAAAGGAAGCTTGAAAAGCATTTTGAACATCAAAGAGGAGACCTGGCGGAATCCATGTCAGAGCAGAATGTAGTACCGAGAAGCTTTGGCTTGGCAGAACTGTCCGATTGTAAACGTTAGAGTATCCTACATGCGAACATTCTTCGCATTGGAGCAGGACAGCTCAATGTATTTAAACAACTAAGAGTCTGCTGTTCAAACTTATCTTGTGTTACACAAAAATCACGAAAACACTGATCCACAACATATTCGACAGCTTAACAATTTTCTAAAATAATCTAATTTATAAGAAATTTCACCGAAAATTAAGGAAGAAATTAATCTGTATTCAAACATGTTTCTTGTTGTGATTACTGTAGGAACTGTATGGAGCGTGGGTTATGTCACAATCTGCATTTGCGAAGATGACATCACATTTGCTACTGTCCAAAGTATATTTGAAACCAGTGTTTCTCTGTCAAATGCAACATTAGCGTTCTCATATTTTGAAAACATGTTTGGAAAATTACTTATTGTGTTTTAAAGGCATTGAAGACTCGCCCCAAACTGCGTGCGGCCATCTGAAAAAGTTAACTTTCCGTTGCTTGCAAGTGACGTTTTGTTTGTGTCGCTACAAAATGCAGACAGTACAGTAACGAAACGTGATACCTTGTTATCTTTAGCTGGACCTGAGATGTCCATCGCTGTATTGTTTGTACACTGTGATGTGGGTATTGCAGAGCTCTGTATGCAGCTGTATGTACTGACTATACACTAGTGTCTAATTACCGATGGTAGCAAGCTGTGTGTGTATTTTCTGTGATCGATGGTAGTGTCTAACACTTCTGTTACACTTCATTCGAAACTAGGTCAAATTACCGGCATAAGACGTTTCTTTTTGCGCGAGTCTTCACACCCTTTAAGGTAACTTCTAAGGGCTACCAGACAATTCTTTTAATTCCCCTTTCGAGTGGTAAAAACTTAACGCCAGAACACATGGGGGGTTTCTAAGGGCTAGGCCTAGCTATACTTATTCAGTTTTAACTGGAACCTTGTCTTTCAGCAAAATGTAATATAAACAAACATATATCCTGTTAAAATTGTGCTCTGCATTCTTCCAATATTGTACTGTACTTTGGCTTCACAGAAACTCTGAGGGTTAACCTTGCTAAGGTTCCTTCAGGCAGTATGATGTTACCAGATTGAACAGAGAGCATACTGTAACTAACTTAGTGTTTTTGTATAGTGTAAGGCCTCAACTAGGACTACTCTAAACTAGGTAGGCCTAGCCTATTCTTCTGGACACAATATAGCATAGACTCTAACTTTAGTTAGGTCAGTAGGCTTTACTAACACTAACTCTACAGCACTGTTCATGTATCGGTGAAATCAGATTTACCTTCGAATTTCACTGCCAATGTCACAAGTAGCAATGGCAGGGATGTATAGAGACTGTGAAAATTCACCATCTTTCTCTCCTCTCGTAGCCTCATTTCCCCGATCTTCGCAAACTGTAGACCGGTTACAGAGTCCAATTATCCTTTACGATTACTAGTCTTGTGTATGAATATTACTACCTACTCAAGTTTTTCCATAGCGCATACGAACCGGTAATAATCACACTGTAAACCTACGTGTACTACGGACCAGTAATCACTTAGGACACGTTTCAGTCAGTCATTTGAGAGCACAACTGTGAGGGCAATTACCTAATTATGTATGCCGGTAGGAAATGTGGTAAAGAGAGATTGGACCAATCTTTGACCGCGAAACTTGAAAAGGTAATGAATATTGATATCTTGATGAATATTGAATAGGGTCAAATGCACGTTCACCTGACAACATATCAACAACCTGTGGAACTTCCGCACAAGATCGGGTCATGAATTGAGTTATCCAGATGAAAGAACGTAGCCTACTTCTGTAATTTTCTCTTGGAGTCAAGGTAATATTAAGCATAATTCAAATGAGACATGCACATTCAATTTCGTAGGTTATTCAATGTAACTGATGAAAGGTTACTAGCCTAGGAACATATCTTATTTCGTAGGCTTGATGTTAATACTAGTACTAGGCCTACCCCTAAAGTTAGTAATAGTAGCATGGACATGGACAATTCCGGACACCTAAGCCTTAAAACACCCCAAAACTATATCTTCTGGTATAAATCACCTGAAAATATACTTGATATGGTGGGAGAAGTGTGTTATATTACGATACACGGCCAAACTTTCTTTCCTGCAAACTGTTTTCACGTTGTATTCCAAGAAGATTCTTGTGATTGTGGAACTGGTATTTCTTTGCTAGAGTATTGCTAATTTTCGGACACACAGTCCCACAGTGTGGCGCTGGTGATAAAATTGGTGGCGCAGTTGCTCTTTCAGTAATTATAACAGACTTCATAGATCTCCGTCATTTTATTGACAAATATGTAAGTATTTACTTGCACACGGGTCATTTCGTACTTTTTGGTGAAATTTGGCTCTTCCTGTAGGTTGTCATGGTGAAATCGTGCATTTCTTAGGGGTGTCCGAAATTGGCAGTGTTCCGAAATTAGCAATACTGACTATACTTACAAGAACATGGTAGCCTCAAGAACGCGGACGCGCTCAAGTTCTGGGAATGTCTGATGCATAACTTAGTGCACATCAGTAGACCTAAGTCGACAAAAGCCTAACTCAATAACAAATGGAAAAAATTATATTGCAGCAAAGCCAATTTGCATTGTGTTGAAAATACAATGTAGCTAGGTCAACTGATCAAAGTTGTCCTATTATATTTATAAGTAGGCTAGCCTAAATGAACAACAGAAAACGTATAAACAAATTTGTAAAGAGTAAAGAAAGTTTGGCCATTACATGATTTGGACCATAACTTAAGCATTGACCAGGGTTACAAGTCAGTACTCATGTGTTCCATCAAATGAGCTATCTCAGCCCCTATTCCCTAATGCCATGCATTAAAGTTTTAAATTTGCATCCACGGTACAGCATGCAAAAACACATGCAAGTTCCAAATCATCATACAGCAGTAAAAGAGCATGTTACACGTTTATACACGTAGGCTAAGATAGGTACCCACATGCACTTGTTGCCAAACTGATCTGCATCAATGGTACGACAGCTTTGCCTACACTAGGCTACAGTTTATGTAGGCCTACACATCAGTTTATCAATAGGCCTAACAGTAAATACATAAGGCCTCTATAAACTGGTTCATTGCAAAAAATTCTTTAACTGAGAAGCTTAGTAGAAACAAAAAAAGAAATAAAAAAATTCTCTTTACATTTGAGAAAATGTCTGTACACATATCTTAAACTGTCTTCTTCATTGCCTGAGTTGTTGGCAATCTCTATTTTGCCATTTCTTTGGTCAAAATTCCACTGTGCTTCACCCAGTTGCAAATTCATTTTATACAGCTTAAAAGGTGACTAGTACAGTGATAGTCATTAAGACATAGTGGTAGTCATTAAGACCAATAGGCTTAACTTAGGCCAAATGTTAGTAGCTGATATGTACCTAGGTTGCACATATATAGTCAGTATTGCTAATTTCGGAACACTGCGAATTTCGGACACCCCTAAGAAATGCACGATTTCACCATGACAACCTACAGGAAGAGCCAAATTTCACCAAAAAGTACGAAATGACCCGTGTGCAAGTAAATACTTACATATTTGTCAATAAAATGACGGAGATCTATGAAGTCTGTTATAATTACTGAAAGAGCAACTGCGCCACCAATTTTATCACCAGCGCCACACTGTGGGACTGTGTGTCCGAAAATTAGCAATACTCTAGCAAAGAAATACCAGTTCCACAATCACAAGAATCTTCTTGGAATACAACGTGAAAACAGTTTGCAGGAAAGACAGTTTGGCCGTGTATCGTAATATAACACACTTCTCCCACCATATCAAGTATATTTTCAGGTGATTTATACCAGAAGATATAGTTTTGGGGTGTTTTAAGGCTTAGGTGTCCGGAATTGTCCATGTCCATGCTCCTTCATATAGGATCTTGTGCCATTCCGCCATAGGTGCATACCGCCATACCTTTCCGCCATAGGATTCGATCCTTTCTGCCATGGCTGAAAGGATAGAAACAGGAAAGTATGATGGCAGAATGACACGGCCCTCCTTTCATATAGACTTAGTGCTGCAGTGATGGTGATAATAGCATGGCATGAAGTGTTACTTTCGTGCAACCCAATACAAAGAATATTTGTGACATTTTGTAAGAGAAGTTGATTAAGTTGTAAATAAATTGTACATTGTGACAAGGTGTCAACTTTGGTTTCAAACATATGAAGGAGAGTATTTAAAGACAAAATTTTGAAGTTTTGATTTGCATGCTTGCATAATGATCACTACTAATGTGAAAAGTGGCTGTTCAATGAAATGTTTAAAGGCATTGCAAGTGACGTTTTGTGTGTGTCGCTACAAAATGCAGACAGTAATATAACGTGATACCTTATTATCTTTATCTGGACCTGAGATGTCCATCGCTGTATCGTTTATACACTGTGCTGTGGGTATTGACTGCAGCAGTTTGTACTGACTGTACACTAGTGTCTAATTACCGACAGTAGCAAGCTGTGTGTGTATCTTCTGGGATCGATGGTAGTGTCTAACACTTCTGTTACACCTCATTCGAAACTAGGTCAGATTACCGGCATTAGACGTTTCATTTTGCAGGAGTCTTCACACCCTTTAAAATCGAATGTAACCATTATTAACTTGATATTTGATGGACAAAAAATTCACAATTGCCAACTTACTTTTGTATAATGCTTTGTAAAATTTGTTGAAATTTGCAAGCAATGTGATGAAAATATAATTTTTAATAAATTTATGATTTATATAATTTATGCATTATTTGTAACCCCTTAGTCATGCCTGGAAAAAAGAAAGCAGGTAAGAAGAAGAAGAAGGGAGGTAAGAAGAAGAGACCTAAGGGAATGCTGGAGGATCCTGGCGTGGTTGTTAAACGGCTCTACAAAAGCTACCTGGACAACTGTGCCAAGAAGAAATCAGTGGTGTGTCCACGACTCAAATCATCTATGAAGGACTGCTACGAGAATGATCGTCTGATCGTGAAGGTACAACAGATCCGTATACTGACTTTTCAGAACTTTCCAAAAATATAATGGACGTAATATTATTAATGAATTAGATATGATACATTGCTACGAGACTGGTTATCTGATTGTGAGCATGAAATACCCAAATATCTACATGCTTTCTATTGTCACCATGGAAGGATAGATCTGTTTTCCTAGCTCGGCATAGTAATTATCTAAACCCAGCGCCAGACTGCCAGATTGATTAAGAAGACCCTACTCGACTCGTTACATCGAAAGTCCTGGATAGTCGGGCATTGTGTGTGTTCCTACGACTATGACTGATTACACTCTTGACCGTGTTGAGTCCCATTGGCTTCAGTCAGAAGAACTGAAGATGCAGAGTTCTTCTAGCTGGAAGTCTTCAGTTCATGACAAAACCAGTAATGTCTTAACAAGTGTTAGCAATCACAGGAGAGTAATTTTCCATGTGACCTAACCTAGCACTGTTCGTTAACAGAAAGTGGTCTTTGTGTGTGCTTATCGTTTTGTTTGGTGTGTGGGTGTCAGTTTTCAGTCTGTAGGGTCTTCAAGACTATCAAAAACTAGGTCACAACGGCTGAGCTGAGTAGGGTCGTGGTCAGACCGGCAGTGTGGTATGGGATTAACTGAAACACTCCTTAGTATCTGAAAATAATTGGAAAGATGTGAATCTCCAGCAAAAAAATCGTCTGAGGCCTATTTTAGCACTTTTTAGAATGCTAAATTTTAGAGGCAACACCAATCGACTTTCAGACTCTTTGTGAGCAGAAATGCTGATATTCATTTATCCAAATTCTCAGAAGTTCATTGATCTGATTTATTTACATTTTTCAGTTCATTTTGGAACCGGTCCCTGACTTCAGTGACCCCGAGATCAAGAATGTGAGTGTGGATCCAGTCATTGCCTGCATCAGACATGAGTGGTACCGATACATTAAAGAACTTCATGTCTGGGATGTTCCCGTTGCTCATGAGCAGTTGGCAAGCTTGGTAAGTCCTGTGGAAATTATTAACCAACTTTCTGTTCAGATAACCGTAATCAACTTTGGAGCTGTCCAAACGGACGAGTAGTCGTTTTACATCAAAATCAGACTGCATCATAGCTAAAACCCCCAAAATAAGAAAAAGGATAAATTTGTAACATCCCCAAACCTGGTGTTCTATTCACCAAAACTACACATCTTTCCTACAGTTTACATATCAGTGTTCTATTCACCATGCAAATCTACACATCTCTCCTACAGTGTACACATTGGTCTTCTTTGTTACAGTAGTTTGCTACTTTTTTCTTTTCCTTTTGGACAGCCAAATTTGCCGTTACCACAACCAATATGTAACGCCCTGTTTGAGAGACAAGCAGATTTTTTATTAAAATTTGCTTTCTGTAAACATTTTTTGTTTGTTTCACTGTCTGTAATTTACAATTAATAGTTAAACCCATTCAGTTGTTATGTGTGTAGATTTAACTTGTATTTTTTTTGGGGGGGGGGGGGGAAGAGGTAGAGTGGAGTGGGATTGGAGTTGAGGGCTGTATGCTACCATTTTTTACATAAACTTTAATCATTGAACATGTCGATAATATGTTTGCTTCTATGAATATTATAGTGAATGTTTCTTTGGTTTATATGATGCTTTATTTTATTTTTATGTATGTTTTGTACAATTTCCACCTGCATGCCTGCCTGTTTCATAATTGTAGGCTTTGATGCTTGAGAAAGCTGTCTACCCAATCACCAGGCTTGACCTGGTGGACTGCAACCTGGAAGCGATATCTGCCACTAGACTTGTTCAAACATCGTCTGTATTGTTCTTGACCTCTTTATGTCTTGATTACAATGAGTGAGTACAGCGTAGATTTTCTTATTGTTGCAATTTCATCTTTTGAAGGAAATCAGTATTGCCCCCTCCCCCCCTCCCACCCCTCAAAAAATTTAGAAAAAGACATTTAGCATGCTAAAAGTTACTTTGAGGGTGGCATTAAAATGCTAGCTGTAAATGGAGCATGAATGACCATTACTAGCATTTTTTGAGGTCAAAACTGATGACCTTTAAAGTCTTCTCACAGTGCAGGTGACATGGTTCTATGGAAATTTAGTGGAAATGTCCATTTCTATTTGCTTTTTGTCGCGATCACATTGCTGTATTTACCTGATAAAAAAAGTTATTTAATTTTTTTTATCTTTTTAAAATAGTACAGTTTACTAAAGTATGTGTGATACAGAATTTCACAAGGAGAAATGGGTTTGTTTGTTATTTTGAAAACACTAGTAGAGATCACTATAATGCTATATTTTTGTCAGTAATTACTATTAAACATGTTGGTAATGTTGATTTCAACATGCAAACAGATGTATTGTACTTTGTATTAAGTAAGTGTAAGTCACTAACTGAAATTGAAGAATAGGTACTCTTGCTTTAAGAGAAAATTTGAAAGAAAAGCTGACATTAATTTGCTAACACTGGTCAGTCACATTGACCTTTGAACTGTAATACTTTGTCATAGATCTTGGCAAAACTTTGATAGATGATATCGCAGCACAATGACTGAAATTATTCTCCCAGAAATTTAAAGAGGTTGTGTTCTTTTACAGGTTCGGTGATGATGGATGTATCGGACTGTGTAAAGGACTTCAAGGTAACACAGTTCTCTTGTCTTTGAGTCTTTGCTACTGTGACCTTGGGGTCAAGAGTGGTTCCGCCCTGGGAGATCTCATCTCAACGACAGCAATTAGGTAAAGAATAAAGTCTGTTTGTTGTTTATTGGTATGTTGTGTAAAATGCTACAGTAAGGAATGTTCAACATTGTAAAACATACAGCAAGCTTTATAAGTACTCTTGGACAGTTTTGAAATGTGTATTTTAATGGCAGGCTTCTGTTAGCTTGATGACATCCTGTGCATTGACTATGTTGCTATAGTAACAGAAAACTGACAAATTCACACAGTCTTTCACAAGTTTTAGATTGTTCCAAAGCTGTCTCATGAGGTTTTAGCAATGCTCCACATTTTCAATTTATTAACAAAGACTTGCATTTTGAAATGTTTTACTACAGTTCAGCATTCAAGGGAGTGTTAGCTCAGTGGTTAACGCCGGTGCCTTCCAATCATAAGGTCCCCAGTTCGAGTCACTCCAAGATTAATGTATGTCATCCAGTTACAGAGTTGTTGACAATTGATAATTCATAATCATGGACATTAAATATGAATATAAGAGACTGACTTTGGTCAGCTTGCGTCCTTGATAAGCCAAAGAGGCTTCTTCGTGAGTTCCTGCTTGCAGGGGGATCTAAAATACATACATACATGCATTCACATGCTTTACAATTTGAAATAGTAATTTTGGGGACTAATTTTTGGCTACAGTTTAAAATGTGAACCTTGATGTGATTATGTTTGTGATACTCAGTAGGTACATGGCAAAAAAAATGTAAAATTGATAATTAATCTCTGTCTCATACCTCAGTAAAGCTTCACTATTTTTATTCCTTCCTGCGACCAACAGACCAAAATGTATCTTTAAGTGCATTTCGCCATTTTCTTATCTCAAATGACTTCCTGGGTTTAGATGGGTATTTTCTGACGGATGTCAATGGTCTGATTGTGGTTGCACAAAATCTCTTAAATTTCATCTTTCTGGAATTCTCTGATATATTAAATTCATTTACAGAGAAGTTTACTTGAATGGCAATAACCTGGAAGCTGCGGGCGCTATTGAAATCATCAAATTAGCTGCCGACCAGGCGGAAGTTGAGAGTCTCCAGAGAGCCGAAGAAAAGGAACAAAAAGCCGAACAAGAAGCTCTGGCGCTATTGGCAGGTGAGATGGATTTATCAGGGTCTAGATTTATCTAGGTTATCATAAACATCCTCTACTGCTTCAACAATTAATGGGAACCATTTTGAGTTATTGAGGAAAGTGTCAGGAAAAATGTGAGCAACTGATTTTATAAGTAAGTTTATCAATTAATGAAACCAGCAAGGGTGTAGGAACTGGGGGGGCTGGGGGGTGCCAGCCCCCCTAGTGAAAAATATGGGGAGGCGGAAGTATCATTCCGCCCCCCCCGCTCCGCAAGTCAGAAAACCCTTTTTTCATTTCCAAATGAGAAAAAAATCTCATTTGGAGCACCAAATTGCATCTAAGGCCAGGTGAAAATGCAAAATTATTTACAAAATGGAGTGGGTGTTGAAGTGTGCTATATTGCACCAAATTGAAAAAAAAAAATTCCAAAGGGGAGGGGGACTACCCCTCCCCTTAGACCCCTTCCCTTAGACCCCTCCCCCAGGCCGACCATCAGTCTTCAGCCCCCCCACTCAAAAGTTCTTGGAAGGAATCTTTACATCTTGAAAGTGTCGGATATGAGGAAGCTAGGAATGAAGAATTGGTGGATTTCTTTATGAGAATGAAAAATATGACAAAGATCATTCTTGTGAAGTACTATTCTTTGAGGTTTCATTAATAAAAGGTTTATCTCATTGCATATTACAGAAAAGGAAAGGTCAAGGGTCAAGACCGCTCTTTCTGAGGGTGACAAAGAAGACGACGAAAAGCCGTCTTCTGCAAGAAGTAGCAAAAGTGGGAAAGGAAAGAAGAAGAAAGGTATGGTGTGATTTTACCTCGCATACATCTTAACCTTTTGGACAAGCTGACAGGAATGGGGGCGGGGGGGGGGGATTGGGGGCTCACGTTGGGAGGCTGGTATCTGAGGTATTAGTGGTGTTTGCAGCAGATCCAAGAAGCTGTTATACGAACGCCATTCATTTTCATTTAATAACGTTATGCTAACACCATTCATGCTCTTTGGCTGATGCTCAAAACTTGCACATATTCATTCATGGACAGGTTATGGAAGGGAGGGGTGTGGGGGGGTCGGGGAAGAGGTAGACATGGTGCTTCAAACATCACCTAGTATTAATTTAATACAAACTAACTAAGATATAAATTCAAACTATAGGTTTGTATTTTGATGTTCACATATTTATTTTTTGGTTAACAGGTAAAGGGAAAAAGAAGAAGATTAAGGACCCACCAGGTCCCCCTCCTGTCGGCCCCTGGATCCATAAGCTACATATCGCAGATAATGGTATCGATAGCTATGGCCCAGGGTCCAATTACGGCCCTGTTATTGCCATGAGACTGTTCAGACAGTAAGTCCCAAAATATTTATACATTTTGATAGTTTACAACTATAAATGGATGCATTAAACTTAACCAGGAAAAACTATTCAATTTTACATTCCATAATGAATAACCGAATGACTTCAGAAGTCTTTATTTTTATACCAATTCATCCAATGTTATATATACAAGATAACGATTCTTTCTCCTGGATTGCTTCGTGAAGTGCCTGTGGGCTTGTTAACACTTTTACCACTCATAGATGAGTAAGCTCATCATCTTCAATTGTAACCAAATATAACCCTGCTAAAAATTGACAAAAAGAGTTTCCAATTTCTTGCTCTGATTCAAATCTGATTTGAGACATGAAACTGGGATGGGAGGGGGAATGATCTGGGTATAAAAAGTTTAAGTGAGAACACATTCTGTGATATGCCTGAGTAAGTTTTAACATACATAAACTACGATTATCATATTGCGTTTTTGTGGACAATACCGCTTCACTTTAATGATCTTTCATGAAGCAGATGTGCTTGAAAAGTTTGATTTTTGAACCAAGAAGTGTCACCAGTAGTAGTTGATAAAAATTAATTTACTTTGTTTCTGTCTTTAAGCTGCCTCAATTTAGTTTTATACTTTCTTCAATACCTAACCTACTAACTTCACTATGGCCATTTTGCCATATCTTTCAAAATTTCAAGGTTCAAAAAGCATTTTTTGTTTGGAGCACTGAAATCAACAGAAACTCTATTAAATCTCCTGTGAAAATGAAAGTGATTGGAATATAGTCTATGATTCAGTTTCCTCCCTTTCAACTTCTTTCACCTCTGAGATTCCCCTTCCCATCCCATTTCCTGCCTAAGTAGTTTTGTTTGACCTTTTGCTATGTAAAGACTTCCCTTGGGCATGACTTTAAGCTACCGATGCCTCAATTGATCAGTTATTTATCAATTGTGTTATAGCGCCCTCTATTGGTAAAGATGCTTGCTCTTTTACCGGAAAAATACTTTCAGTGCTGCTGCAGTGGGTTGTGTACATACAATGTTATGTAATCTTAAATGGATCTATAAGAAATATCATTGCTGTGTCATTAAAAATCCTTGCCTGCAGAAGATTTTAGAATTATTGTGAAAAAGGTTTATTTACAGAGCCAAAACTGATTTTAATGTAACAGTTATTCAGAATATTATCTTCTTCGTCTTTAGTAAAGTGAGCGCAGAAATAATACGCCTTTTAAGTTTGTCATTTTATAACAAAGTGAAACAGAAAATTCATTCAATTCAGATGGAACAATGTCAACATTATTTTTCTTCTCTTTCTTGCAACTTGGTCAGACTGCTTCAGCATTCCAATTGTTTCTCCGAGTTGGACCTAGACGATAACCTCATCGGTGACCTCGGGGGTCGCGACATCATGGAAGGGTTAAAAGCTAGGAAGGAGGAGGACCTCCCAGGGGTGAAGGTGTCAGTCACCCACCGGATGAACGGTGACACGTTCGATGAGATAGTCAAGCTCGGATCGGGTTTACAAAAGAAGAAGAAGAAGAAAGGAAAGGGGAAGAAGGTAAGTATAATAAATATGAAATATTCGTTTACAGTTTAACGTTTTAATATGCTGTACAGATGTCTCCATTGTTTCATGGGGAATTCACTTGTCTTCTAATTGGTTGTCTGCTAGATCAGCTGGTTTAACATGTTTGTTCTAAAGTGTTTGTGCTTCCTGATGCATTGTGGGAAATTAAATTATTTGAAATTCTTGATTTCATTGTTTACAAAAATTACTGGACTGAGTTGTGTGTGTGTGGGTGCGTTTGTTTAGTATTCTGACCGAGGACTTGAACAAAAGAATTTCAGGTCCTCGGTTGTGATTTCTAAAGAATCACCACGTCCTCGGAAGAATTCTATTGTATGGGGTATTGTTAAGGTTAGGGTATGTGGATTTGAACAATGGAAAATACAATGGGGTCCTCGGTCTGAATGTAATACAAACGTGTGTGTGCGTGTGTTTAGAGAATTTCTGCTGTTGATAAATTTAGTACCACCTTATCATGTCTGCAGTGAATATACAGGGTGTTTCAAGTCAATTTCATGAATGAATACACTAATGAAGATGAGGAACGAATGAATGAATGTATGTATGAATGAATGAATGATTGAAAGAATGGATGAATGAAGACACATGTATAAACCCTTGCATATACTTCTTGTGCCTGAAACACTCTTTCAATTGCTTTGATTTTGGGAAACCTGGAATGTTGACTCTTGGAATTGCCTCTTATCGGGTTCGATTAAAGGTCCAAAGTTTGTAAGGCACAGTATACATACTATTTGTCACTAACGGTTGCGTAAAGTTTACTTAAAGGATCACATTGAGGGCATTTTACAATTTACCATTGTGGATTAATCATACACTGAGACAGTTCTTTGTGTATTGAAGAGTGTTACCTGAGGAATCATTCGTGAATAATGACACATGCCCTGGCTAGAATCAAGCCATTGCAGGCAAATATCATTTATTGCAAGAAGAATATACAGGCACTTAGTAGTTAGTTTTTTTTTGGGGGGGGGGGGGGGGGTTCTGCTGCTGCTAAATACCAGAGTCAACAACCAACACACATAAAGTTACCACCACATGCAGTTGGGTCTATACATTTTGTTTTGATTTAACTTTAGTTCATGTTCCTTTTGCTATTTGAAACCCAAACTCTTACGCTAAATCATTTACAAATTTAGGGTCTTCCACAATGCATCTGCATGAGGTTGACCATGTATATCAAGTCTGTAGTCTGTCCATTTTCTTGTTTGATTTTGCAAGTAGAATTGTATCGGTATTATTGTTCACATGGAAGTAGAAGTTGATGATTGCGGTAGCTCTTGACGTTTTACAAGAAGTGGCACACCTGGTGAATTTCAGGGCCTGAATGAAAAACATTGTGTGAAAACGTGCTTTATTTTAGTACTACCAAATGTAAATGGAAATCATGAATTTAACACAAAACAGAAGAAACAATACCGAAACTATCCCCAGACCTCCAGTAATACTTGTATGTAATTTAACTATTAAATTACAGCCCTTGCTCAAAATATATTAATCCCCACCCCCCTCCCCCCTCCCCTTGAAAATTAAATAAATAAAACATATAATACAGAAGAATTAGAGAACTTAATGAAAAGTATCTTCTTTCATCAGGTACAGGTGCCGTCTCCAATCAGATTGTGTAAATGTTGTATTGTTTGAAGTCACCATAGAGTCTGTCTCTATGAAACATCAACATGTAGCCTAGGCCTAACCAATACTGTATTAGGATATGTAGTAGTGCTATACCAATTTGAACGAGAATGAGGTATCAATTATTGTTGCTAGGTGACAAGGCTCATGAGAGTCATTTATGCTTAATACTTGTTTTGCTGCATGATTTTGTCACAATGTGGATCATAGCTTGAAATTCATTTTTTCTATATTTCCATAATTGATGGCTACTCAATGTTGTCGGTATTGCTAAATTAGCCTTGTTTGCGTGCAGTGAAAATTTGTCGCACACTCTTCTAGATTGTTGTGTTCACCTGTGCATGACAGCCAGTCAACAGATAATTAGTGAATTCTATTCAATGTTCAACAGTTGGTTGCCATGACAATTGTTTTTAAATTGAAAATTTTCAATTTTATTTGGGGGGGGGTGGGGGAAGGCTTTAGCTCATTTATTTGGAATCAATCTTGACTTATATTGTTATGGGATTATGTAAGTATTAAATGGCAATAACCTATTAAGCATTATCAACCAAAAACTTGCTTTTCTGAAAAGATTTTCGAGCAGTAGCAAATTATGGCCACATTCATGAGTAAGAATCATTTACAGTTACTGCTACCTAGCTGCTTTTTAGTTTGAAGGGGGTTAAGCCCATACAGATTTTAGTGTTAGCTGGTTTGATTGTATAAGTTGAATCCTTTATTTTGATCTTGAGAATCATTTACACTCCACTGTTGTTATTTCCATTGAAATTTAACTATACAGCTTTTTTAATGTGAGGCTCACAACATTATCGGTCTACTTTTAATCCTCAATTTTGATATAAACATGTGCAAGTTACACGGAAGGTTTTTTTGACGATCGGTATCGTTTTTTGCATGTCTGTTACATTTCGCCGCAAGACTTTATTTTGAGTTGTTATTTCCTGACGTGATATGTCTACTTTCTGCTACAGAAAAAGAAGAAGTGACGATTTCATTGCAGTCTGAAGTTTGCAAGAGCACCAGTCGTCTCTTTGCAGCTGGATCGATCATAACAAACTATCTGAAGATGACCTCGGGCAAAACCATGAAGAAGGTTTGGTTTGAAGTTGCCTTGAGATGTGAGATGACAGAAATGTATGACGAGAAATGTGAGGATGATTTGGAAGATGTTTTAGGGCTGTACGTTATACACAGATGATATCCAGCATCCTCTCAGCAGGAGTGAGATGATAATATCTGCATCCTCTCGGCAGGAACGAGAAGAAAATTTTGAAGTGATGAGGAGGATTCCTCTTCCAAAGAGGACGGGTGTATCCTTAACTTTCATTAGTTAGTAACTTGGCGTCTTTCATGTAAAGTCATGACAAGTCAAAAGGTACATCCTACAGGGGCAAAAAGGAAGCAGTAAATTATAAATGTTTGAAATTATTCTTGAGATTTTATAACAATTTGCAAGGTTATGGTTGGAAAGGAATGTTACCTTCTCTCAACCACGCCCCTCCCCCCCTCCACTTCTCCCTATCCCACCCATCTTTTTTTTTTCATTCCTTTTATGTGTGCAAATCTACACATAAAAGGCTTAACTTCTTAATCAATGCTGTTATTTGTAAAGGGTTTGCCATTCTGCAGTGTGTAACCCTCACCTCCATTGGCAGTTACTTAAGACAGAAATGCTGAAAATTTAATGTCTGTATTTACAAATTGAAAAATGAGAGTGGTTTTATTGATTTTTTAAATTTTTCTTTTGTACTTTTCCAGGGGATCCAATGTGAGGGATGCATTGTTTAAAATAACTGCACAAGTCATACAATGTCATATAAGGCCAAGTATTATGTTACATAACAGATAACTTATCATTGCTGGGGTTTTTGGCTTAACATGATTTATTCCAATTAATATTCTCAGGGAATTTGTTAATTATGATGTCTCCACAATTTGTACTTTTACTACTGTCAAAATCACTCTGTAACAAGTTTTCTAAAAATAACACAGTAGATCAGGCCAGACTCATTTCTCCTGAATTATTTGATAATTAAAAAAGATGGGCAAGGATTTTACATGGTTTGTCATTTTTTGTTGTTTGATTTTTACAAAAGATCCTATTTGTTAGATAGTGAGAGTTAATATTGCACATTCTATTTTCAGGTAGCAATATCAACTAAGTGTTTTCTAATATACCAGCAAATAATTCTTAACCAGCAATTAAAGGGGTAGAGAAAATTATGTACTTAAAATCGTCTCGTGATCCATGATCAGATATCACCGTTTCTACACTGTAGGTTAGTGAAAATATCCTCAGGTTCAATGCAGAATGATACAATAAATTTTAAGGTTAGACCAGCATCTCAAACATCGTCCAAGTTAATCATTTCAGGTTTTCGAATTTTTAACTCTGGCGAGTGCGATGGTTTGAATATTGCTGTGCACGTCAGCTCGACAAAGAGAAAGAAATTCTCAACAGCTACCCTTTTGGCAAATATTTGCGATGTATATCATATCAAGATAAGATGGATTTGTCATGTTAGACTAGGGAGAATGTAAACACACACAAAAAAGATAGATAAATGTTACTGTGCTGCATACTGTGGTAATAACTTGATAACGTCGAAAGAAATGTCGTAGTGTACGTGAGGAAACTTGGCAGTACCAGGAATTGAGGAAATAGGACGTACAGCTGGAATTAAGAAAATACCACTGAACTGTATTATTAAGTTTTTTAGTTTCTTGATAGTATCATGTTTGATATTTCTGCAAAGACAGTTAGTAGCCGAAGATTTTTTGTTCTACATGAAACAGAAAAAGACCCCTTCAACCAAATGGTTAGGATAGGTTTAATGTTTTCTATATATATATTTTTTTAATTGTTTATTCCAGGAGAAACTTGTACAGCTGGGTAAACACTTAATATGATGTCAGCTGGATTCTTTGTTTCTAGCTTCCCTAAATGATTAATTGTCACAGCTCAGTTTTTTTGCTCTGACTTTGGTAAATTATTGACAGGATTTGAAACCGGGGATTAATTTGATGCAGTATTGCATCGCGACCTGGCTACGCAAAAATGGGCAAATTGCTGTACAAGTGCTGAGATGTAAAGCAGTGTTTGTACACAGGAACCATAGTATCTTATAGAGATAAGTTCATGTCTTCCGGAACCTGCTACGGTAAATTTGAAAGATAAACTCATTCCCTGGTTTGATAGTAAGATCTGTTAACCATGAAGTTCATCAATTTGACAAATCAAGTTTCACTTAAAATGATTTGAAGGGATTAAACTGATTCATACCATTTTGGATTTGCCTGTACATGAGAATAATATTATACAAGGAGGTTCTCTGTGACTGTAGAACTAAAAGTTTTCATAATGTCTTGCTAACTAATCCTCATGTAGTGTACAAACAATATATAGAAGGGTGCCTTAATTTAATAACAGTACTATGGTTGAGTGGATAAGGGCAGTGGCATCAGATCAAGGAAACCTGGCATCTTTGTGGTTATAGGTTCGAGTCCTAGCCAGATAAACGTAAGGTGACTTCCATCTGCAGTTTTCTTATCTGAAATGGTCTTCCAAATTGTAACAGTAAAAAGACGAAAATGAGCAAAAGCTGTTGTTAATTTTTGGAGAGCAACTTGAGGTTAAGTTTTTTAAGTTATAAGCAATTCAAAGGCAAACAGCAAAAACAAATATTTATCTTTTTGTTCAGTTGGAACTAACTTAAGTTTGAAGTGTAAGGTGCAAATCCC